>JAUKNK010000401.1:385000-527500 GCA_030765055.1 Mantis religiosa
GGCACTGAATTTTTCATTCTGACTCTATTTCTTCAGAATATTACGCTCTTTTAGTGATTTTATTCTATAGGAGTATTTCATCAATCTTTCTACTATCATGCCCTTACTACCCATTCTTCCCATCTCTAGCATGGCAGCAGTGTTTGGTGATGATGTAGGTAAACCCAAAACCTTCCTTTCATGGAAGTGTTGAAAACAGTGTTGTAATAAATTAAATTTAAAGGGAGTCAATAAGTGACACTAAACAACACTTACTTTTAAATGTCCCGGAACATGTTTAAGAGCCTATTTTCCTCCATTTTCAACCGGACATCGACTGGTTCTCATTGATGTAGTTGACGATATCTTGTCATAGGTCTCCTCTGGTGGCGGTTCGAGGAACTTGCTCAACAACTCTTTTGAAGGGATGTCGAAATTGAATACTATTTTTTGAAAAGAAGATTTGTTCCCATGTGGACAGTTCTTGTTTTCCTGTTGTATGTTTAAGTAGTTTTGGTTCTGGATTTATGTTGTGGTTTTTTTCCCCAAAATGTGTGGCAACTGCTGATTTTTCTAATTGTTTGTATTTTAAGTTCCTAAAGTGTTATTATGCTCTTAAATCTCATGGCTTAAAATGGCTTATCCTAGTAATGTAGCAAACAATTTAGTCATTGTAAAACGTGTGGGTACACCTATATTGTTTTGCATTAGAATGTGCATCAAACAAAAAGCACGGGTTTTAAGAAATATTTAACATACAAGACATCAATACAAACCACTTATTTGCACAAGTACACAAGCAGAACCACAATGTGATGTGTATAATTGTAAAATTTAAATAAAATGCACAAAAAGACGTCTAAAATATGCACAAAAAGTGATTGTATACCTGCGGTAGTGCTTCGAAAATCTAAGCTCAAATGCATAACAGTCAACATTCACCTGGCAGCTTACCTGTGGGTAGCAGTGATTAACAGAGCAGGGTCAGACTCAGTCAACAGCGAACAAACACACAGGAACGTCAAAATGGGGAGCAAGTGCAGGGAAACCAGCGAAGAAACAAGAAAATTGACTATTAAACTCCATAATCACATCAAATCGCTACGAGAAATATCTCAACTTGTTGACAGACCTCGCTTTACTGTGCAGACAATAATAGATAGGTTTTGTGTTTTAAAAATGGTGCAAAACAGGCCAAGAACTGGAAGACCAAAGCTGTTATCAGAGCAAGATAAAACAGTTATCCTGCATGAAATAATGAAGAATCCAAAAATCAGTGCTATGAAGTAGGCTGGGGATAATGGCACAAAGGGGTATAAATGTTTCAGCCAGCACCGTTCACAATGTTTATCGAGAAGCTGGATATCATGGTCGAGTACCCTGGAAAAAGTTCTGGGTGAGTAAAAAAATCAAATAAAATGATTGAATTTTGCAAAAGAGCACCGAAATAAAGGAACAGACTTCTGGAATAGAGTGATATTTTCCGATGAGTAACTTATTGAAGTTACTCCGATGGAGTCCGATGGAAGGCATACGGTATGGCGCAAGAAGAATACAGAGCTGCATCCACAACATCTAGTGCCTACAGTAAAACACGGAGGTGGCTCTTAGATGGTCTGGGGGTGTATGAGTGCTTCGGGTGTGGGTCAACTGCACTTTATTGATGGAACTATGGACCATAAAGTCTATATGGACATTTTAAAGGAAAATCTCCATGCTAGTGCCCAGAAACTAGGTCCTGAGAACAAAATTATGTTTTAGTAGGACAACAACCTCAAACATACAGCTGGAATTACTTGCTTGTGGCCGCTTTATAACACACCAAAACAACTTCATACACCTCCCCAGTCACCAGATATCAACCCAATAAAACACCTGTGGTCTATTTTGGAGAGGAAAATCAGAAGTCACTCATTTTCCAATAAAGAAGGATTAAAATAGTAATTCAAATAGATTGGGACCTAATTGAACCAAAGAAAACAAGAGTGCTAGTGGAATCAATGCCGCGGAGACTGGAGGCAGTTATAAAAGCAAAAGGAAAGCCCACCAAATATTGAATGATGGTATACATTATAAAAATGTTATTGAAATCATAGGTGTACAATCACTTTGTGCAAAATAATAGCATATTGTTTACTTTAAGAAGTAATTAGTTTAGTTATACGTTTTGTTATCTAAAATATTACCAAATAGAACATAAATGCTTTACTGGACATAATTAATTTACTTATAAATTTGCCAAACATCCCACTCCTGCTTCTCCAAGAATCTTAGTGTAATTTCTCATGTGTACGAAGACTTTTTACACTGACTGTAGTTTACGTATGATGTGTAGAGGATTCTGACATTTCAGAAAATGTGGAAGACCTGTTGCTGTTTGACATGATTTGGATATTGAAGGCAATTATGAGAGAGCTGTTTAGGATATAGATAGCAATGAGGAAGAAAATGATCTGCTTCCTTCAGGTGTCCGTAAAGAACCAACTGTGTAAGGTGGTCAAAGTAACTCAAACACAATTAGACATACAGACAAATAGACATATTTTCTGGTGTACAGCTAACTTCTGACATCCAACCAACTGACATTTTCACAAAAATGTTTATTGCTGACTTAGTATCTCTCATTGTTACGGAAACAAACGTATATGCGAATAGGATGAAGAAAGCCCTGACTTCTAAAAGCAATTTAGGGCCTTAGAATAGAATACAGAAGTGGATAGTGTCATTGTTATTTGTAAACCTACATTAGACATGCACTGGTCTACAGATAATCAGTTAGCTGCTCCATTTTTAGGAGAAGTAACAGGTCAACTATGGGTGGGGTGAATCAGTTATTACTACCTATCCCTCTTTACAAAATCACCCACCTCGGTAGGGTAGATAGTAGCGTGTCTGCCTCACGCTCAAGAGGACCCGAGTTCGAATCTTGGTCAGGGTGAGTTACCTGGATAAGGTTTTTCTGGGGTTTTCCCTTATCTTGAAAAACGAATGTCTGGTAACCCTAAGCTCTACGGACCCTGGGCCCATTTGAGCATCATTTCATCCATTCCATTCATCGTCCGATATGACTTAACAATGGAGGACGTAAATTACAAAAACAAATAAATTTATGTCACACAGTTATACTAGATGGATGTAACCATACACGATTGTAGTAATTTGCTTCTTTATAGAAATTATATTAAAATTTATTCATATAAAATTTTAAATTATATCAAAATTAAATAATATAATTTTAATACAATTTCTTTGCTCAGCATATTTATAGGATGTGACACAGACACTTTCAATATAGAAAAAGAAAAGTTGTTCTCTACCTCGAACTATCCTTTAAATGCCAAATATTTCAAACATTTTGATTTTCTCAAAAATAGCTCTTTAAAAGCTAGATTCCAATGTTTTAATGACAAATGCAGGAGAAACTTTCTTTTGTGCGACACGAGAATATTTTCTAAGTCCAGCAGTGAACGTATACGCATGTACAAGCAGACAACCTGCAGTCCTCGTGTTGCAGCCAACACGAGAAAGATAAGTAACACTTGTAGCCAACATCTGCAACAATGCCCCAAAAATCTGTTCCACACCGGTGCAAAAAGGCCTGTTGATGCGATTAGCGTGGATAATTTTTGGAAAATACTGACCATGTTTCCTTTCAGGTTTTATTGCTTTACAAAAGTAGGCTTGCATTCCAGCAAAAGTGCCAATTGTACTGTTAGAAGTGAAGGCTGTTCGTTCTGTGCATTCTTCAAATATTTAAGATTCGTTCAGCACGTTGTTGAAAATCAGAAAATGGCTTGGCAAATCAGTAAAATATAGGAGCTTGCAGACTGGTTTGGCTAATGCCGCGAATTGTGCCCGATTTTACCAACAGATGTTACAATCGACGTTAACAAATGTAACATAAAAATTGTCACAGTGCTAACACTAATGTTAAATTTATTTAGGTACTGCTTTGTGTTAGTTTGCTAGTGTAATTTAGGGACAAGCAAGACTGTGGGCAGCATCGCGTTCAGTGGAGAAACAAGGATAGTTTGGCTGAACTGAATTCTTCAATATGGCTACATATTGAAATAAACAAACAATAACCTTAAAAGAACGCCCTCCAGCATGAAATTGCATTAAAAAGTAAAGAAACTATATTAAAAATCATGGTTGTATATAAAAACATAAAAAAATGTGAAGGACTTAGAAAAAAATCATCACAATGCATATTAGAAAGAAGAGCCCAAATGCATATTTTAAATTATCTGAGAGTAGCCTCTGAAATGCAATTTCCTTCTGAATAATTTCTGCACAATTGGTAAACCATCACACATAGATTAAATCTTATGATACCCAAAACGTAAAAAACCATTATACCATGCAATTTATGTGAAATATATCTATTATCTATATCGCAATCATCATAATCATCTTCATTTCCAAAATATTCCTCATTACCTGACTATATTTTTAAACTATATATAATTACATCTTTCTTCAGTGGAAAGCTATTTCCTACGGCCCTTTCTTTCTTCTCCTAAACATGCAAAGAACATGGAATGTCAAATACACAACATAGTAACTAACTCTTAGAAGATTTGCCTGAATCTACTCTGTTCTGCTATTCCCATTGTACGTAAAAGGCAATGTCTAATAAAATATTTTGTGCAGCTGTTTATCTTGGTAAATACAACATAGATAACAGAATAAGCATTTGTAAGTATACTTTGTTCTGGAGTTAATAGAGATAGTCATGGGAGTGCAATTCATTGGCTTGCTCTAATTTGAACTTTTCATATAAAATTTGAAACAGGATACCCATTATTAATTATAACATTTTACCTAACACAATGCATGTATGCAATGCATTACTGATGTTATACTAAAAACACATTATCTTCCCTTGAGAAACACTATCCGTTAGTGTGCAGAATGTCCATGATTTCATATTTTATTTGGTACATTTGTAAGTCATTTGGCTCAGAATAGAATGTAACCACACTCATTTTAACACCTTTCACAACCCATGATCATTTATAATTCCAACCATTCCCACCAATGATATATATCCACCATACCTAAAAGGCATCCAAAACCATAACATTTTCAAAAAGGAACTTAAAAAATATTGTATAAATGGATGTTTCTATTCAATAAATGAATTTTTAAACAAAGAATTGTCAATACAGTAAATTTGTAAATAATAATGTATGATTATTTATGTACTATAGTAAATAACTTGTACCATTTTATTTTGTAACCATGACGTGCCCAAAAAAATGTATATGTTTTAAGAGGATGAATAAAGAATGAATGAATGCATGAATGAATGAATGAATGAATACCAGATGGGTCAGCTGCCCCTATTTATTCTTATCAATGCAACCTACAGTTTGTAGCCTAATGTGAAAATATTGACCCTTTTAGCCAAAGTTGCAGCTCTGCCCTTCTATTTGGTACGAGGGTGAGTCAAATGGAAACCTTCAATATTTTTTTTAAATATTATTTATTGTGCAGAAGTGGTACAAAGCTGTATCACTTTTCAGCATAATCTCCCCCATGCTCAATGCAAGTCCTCCAGCGCTTACAAAGTACATAAATGCCTTTAGAAAAAAAATTCTTTTGGTAGTCCACGCAACTACTCATGCACCGCATGACGTACCTCTTCATCGGAACGGAACTTCTTTCCTCCCACTGCATCTTTGAGTGGTCCAAACATACAGAAATCACTTGGAGCAAGATCTGGTGAGTATGGTGAATGAGGAAGACACTCAAAATGCAGGTCTGTGATTGTTGCAACTGCTGTACAGGCAGTGTGGGACCTTGCATTGTCATGTTGCAAAAGCAGACCTACTGACAGCAATCCACGTTGCTTGATTTGAATTCAGGCTGCAGATGATTTTTTTAGAAGATCTGTGTATGATGCACTGGTGACAGTGGTCCCTCTGGGCATGCAATGCTCCAAAATGACGCCTTTTTCGTCCCAAAGGAGAGTCAGCATAACCTTCCCGCTGATGGTTCTGTTCGAAACCTCTTTGGTTTTGGTGATGAGGGATGGCACCATTCCTTGCTCACTCTCGTTGTTTCTGGTTGGTGGAAGTGAACCCAGGTTTCATCCCCAGTAACGATTCTTGCAAAGAAGCCATCACCTTCCCGTTCAGAGCGCCAAAGAAGTTCTTCACAAGCATCAACACGCCGTTCTCTCATTTTAGGAGTCAGCTGCCATGGCACCCATCTTGCAGACACTTTGTGAAACTGGAGCACTTCATGCACAATGTGGTGTGCTGACCCATCACTAATCTGTAAACATGCTGCAATGTCATTCAGTGTCACTCAGCGGTTTTCCTTCACTATGGCTTCAACTGCTGCAATATTCCGTGCAGTCACAAACCTTGCTGTGCCTGACTTGGATGTGGAGCATCTTCCACTGAAGTCACACCATTTGCGAACTTCCTACTCCATTTTTAGACTTGCTACTGTGACAAACATGCATCACTGTACTGAACCTTCATTCATTGATGAATTTCAATAGGTTTCACACCTTCACTATGCAAAAACCGAATAACAGAACGCTGTTCTTCCCTGTGCAAGTCGCAAGTGGGGGCAGCCATCTTTATACTGATACTACGATGATATGTGTGCAACTGCACTATGCCACCATCTACAGGCCATTGTGCATGCTGTTTGTAGCCCGTACTCCCAACTTACAGGATAACGGTGCAAAATTTCGGTTTGTTATTATACATTTAAGGTTTGCATTTGACTCATCCTCCTATGTGCACCAAGCATTAATATTTACAGCCCTGAATGAGGATTAAGAAGCTACGAAAAGCTTAAATAAAGGACGTCTTTTCATCCATGAAAAAACTTTACTAACAAGGTGCTAAATGAATACTTTTCCAAAGAGTGACATAGAAGGCGTACACAGCTGGTCAAGAGGGTTCATTAACCGCTGGGATATGATGAAGTAAACACTGGGTTCGAAACAATATCACATTGTTTGTAACTTTTTTTCTTTCACCAAGTCTTAGTCTGCATTTAAGTTACTAATTTATTGCTGCTATTGGTTCTCCTGTGAGCCAAAGACACAAGAATTACAATCTGATAATTAGGGATTTACAGAGATTTGCTTGCCATGTAAGTTGCGTGAGTTCACCCTATCGGCAGGTAGAAGAGCCCCCCTTTAAAGGGTAACTATGGGCTATCTTCATCTTTTATGAGGGATCATGTTTAACTTTGTGGCCCTTATAATCTGTACTGTATCTGGTGTTGTAAACCATGTTATGTAGTTGGCTTTCATTTTTAGGAGCATGCCGATGACATTAAATCTAGTAGTTTTTGTTTCAGGCTTATATCTTGTGTTGCACTTTGCATTCGTTAAATATTTGAAACATAGTTGTATGGTGAAAGGAATAGTTGCAAGGGTCAGGCACAGTACCGATCATAATAAAATATCTACTATGAAGTATACATTTATAACTATCTGCCAGTGGAAAACATGGCTGTTATTGTAAACATCTATAATGCTATAAAAGTGTCATTTGCATTATAATATCAAATTATAGGCCACAAGAAATAAAACAATGAGTAATAAAATTTTTGAGCTGATAACGCAGGATTTGAAAACAACTTAAACTGGCAGAGTGGTTAAGTGACCTGTATAATACCATTTAGCCAATGCTACCTTGAGAGGGAAGGTTCCTATATGAATAAGTAATCGCAAACCTCCGACCTCCACCTCGAATCTTTAGACACTTTTTACAGCCTCATACAGTGTTTTGAATTCGTTTCGGTAGCTTTAACACAAATAAGAAAACAACATCTGCCATTACATTTTTTGTATGAGCTAAAAACTGCCATAATTTGTGACAGAAGTGAAAACAATCTACCTAATTCTTAGCATTTTTTGACATGGCTGTACAACAAAACCATGTGTTGGCTGAAGAATTAAATCCAATTGGACCCACTGTGTAGATCTGCCATTTTGTATTCCAATGTTATTGTCAACTGATGCATGTGATAGGTTGTTTGTTCCTTCAGGGGCATGTTTAAAGATGGGTGCGAATGTACGCTAATGAATAAAAGTTTGTCAACTCGAAAAAAAATCACTACTGCATCCTCTGTGTCTGGGTATGATGTTTTTGGAATTGACATACATAGTGATTGCTTTCTGTCCCATACAATTATTCACTGAGTTATCTACCCCACCACAATAAACTTTTCTAAAAATCATCCATTAGAAGGCATTCAAGAAAGGCATAAGTCACATAAGTTGCTTAGCATGTTGCATATATTAAAAAATAAATAGGGGCAGGTGACTCACCTGGCATATATATAGTTAACCAAGGTAGATCGAAACAATTTTCACTGTAGGCAAAAAGGGTATTAAAGGATGCTGAAGCACTTATCAAATGCTTAAAACTGGTAGCTACAAGCAGGCTTTAAATTCTCCAATTTTCCAAGGCACCATTAGAAACAAAAAATTAGCCATTTAGCACTTCTACAGTGTACAGTAAATAATTGTAAAATCCAAACCAATAATGAGAAATATATCAGTAAACACATACAGAAAAACAGCATTTGTGTGACTAGTTTGCAGAAGAGAAATTAAATTACTTTTTGTACGGAAGTAGAGAAAATCAGAGGCAAGGCACATAAAATTTTTAAAATATGCAAAGAAGAAACGACAGATCAGTTTACATGTTATGCCTATATTCCATATTTTAATTGAAAACATCCATAACTTTGCAAAAATGCAACATTTTCTCCAGTATTGTATTAAAATTGATTCAGATGTAGTTAACTTAGGCAAATTTGTTTTTTGCAACACATTATGCACTTTATCAAAATATCTTTTAAACTAAGCAGTAAGGAATTTATGATATTGTGAATAACATACGAGGGGGGACCCAAAGAAACCGGACTCCGAGGGCACTGCCACTCGTAGACATAGCACAAGGTTCTCACGCTAGATGATGTTAGTAGAGACCTCCATGAAACCGCTGTGCACACGGCGTCAGTGTAGAGCTGAACGTGCAAGTGTGGTATTGTGTTTCTCTGACTGTTGGCAGGTTACCTCTGCGAAGTCGTTATGGCAACTATTGAGTTTTATTTATGAGTCACTATGTTTACACTCAAACTTCACTTACTTGTTGTATAACTGAAACGTTTTCAAGATCATTTGATCTCATCCTAAGCTGTTTGGTAACTAAATGAACATTCTTCTTCCTCCACTACTACGGTGCTCCAATCCTTCTGCTATCTGGTGTTAGGGGCACTAAGTTTTAATAGATCCTTTAATGCCAGGATTTCCAAATTTTTAACTTTATCACGGTTTTTGGTAATGAATATTTTGTCCCAAATATCCAATTCTATGGGTGTCCTTAAAGATTTTAACAGTTTTATGTTATGGCCAATGTTGTGGTTTTCTGTCCAAAAATGGTGTGACACTGCAGATTTTTCTGTTTGTTTCAACTTTATGTTCCTCTGGTGTTCTTTTTGCCTGGTTAACAAGTTTCTCTTAGTTTTTCCTATGTAGCTTTTATCACAGGTTTCACAGTTTACCTGATATCTTCCCGATTTCAAAGTGTAGGGGATTCAATTATTATTATTATTATTATTATTATTATTATTATTATTATTATTATTATTATTATTATTATTATTATTATTATTATTATTATTATTATTATTATTATTATTATTATTATTATTATTATTATTATTATTATTATTATTATTATTATTATTATTATTATTATTATTATTATTATTATTATTATTATTATTATTATTATTATTATTATTATTATTATTATTATTATTATTATTATTATTATTATTATTATTATTATTATTATTATTATTATTATTATTATTATTATTATTATTATTATTATTATTATTATTATTATTATTATTATTATTATTATTATTATTATTATTATTATTATTATTATTATTATTATTATTATTATTATTATTATTATTATTATTATTATTATTATTATTATTATTATTATTATTATTATTATTATTATTATTATTATTATTATTATTATTATTATTATTATTATTATTATTATTATTATTATTATTATTATTATTATTATTATTATTATTATTATTATTATTATTATTATTATTATTATTATTATTATTATTATTATTATTATTATTATTATTATTATTATTATTATTATTATTATTATTATTATTATTATTATTATTATTATTATTATTATTATTATTATTATTATTATTATTATTATTATTATTATTATTATTATTATTATTATTATTATTATTATTATTATTATTATTATTATTATTATTATTATTATTATTATTATTATTATTATTATTATTATTATTATTATTATTATTATTATTATTATTATTATTATTATTATTATTATTATTATTATTATTATTATTATTATTATTATTATTATTATTATTATTATTATTATTATTATTATTATTATTATTATTATTATTATTATTATTATTATTATTATTATTATTATTATTATTATTATTATTATTATTATTATTATTATTATTATTATTATTATTATTATTATTATTATTATTATTATTATTATTATTATTATTATTATTATTATTATTATTATTATTAATGGTCTAACCTTTTATAAGAGATACACAGCTTCCAAGTGCTCTATTTGCGTTTCGTCACTTATTGGAACCCAAGTTATTCAATTTCGCTCTTATAGAAAATCAGTTAACATGAGAATGCAGCGCTCTGTCACAGAAGATATGTACACCTCAACACTTTGCTGAGTTGACAAGTACCAATTTTAAACTAAGACCTGAAGCTTTTCTGGCAACGAATATGCTCATGTTGTTGTTGGGAAGCAGGCCAGGTGAAAAGACGATTAGAAATCGCCATTTTGGGAGTGTGCATCTCTCTTTGTTTATATTTGTGTTATATCCAGTGATTCATTTGTGGTTATAACATTTAATAAAAAGTCCTGATGATGGAAAAGATGCACACTCCCGAAATGTCAATCTCTAATCGTCTTTTTACTTGGCTTGCTTCCCAAGAACAACTTGAGCCAGTACCAATTTTATTTATGCAAATGTTAAGAATGATGTTTTCACAAAGTGGACACTTTATTACAAAGAATTTTTATATATTTAATATGTTAAACTGTTCTTTTAATAATAATGTGTACCATAAATATTTATTTTTATTTATTTGTGTACCAAGCTATTACAATTGTTGAGCTGATCACCAGTATTTGGCCCAGGCCATTAATTGGTGGGCAGCCCGTTGAATTACAAAATGTGTAGTACACTACTTACATTTCTATTACTACCACCATTACTACCATTACTACTATTGCTTACACACTATTGTTCATTTCCTTTTTTCACAGTCCACTTCCATTTATTTTTCACTTTATCTAAGAACTGCCCTACATTCTTAAGATTTTTATCTATAATTTTACATATATCAGGACTTCGCTTAATTTTTCTCCAGATGTATTCTTTTCGCCAAATCTCTGTTTCCCTGCATTCAAAAAGGATATGTTCCACATCTTCCTTACCCCCACAAAATGGGCACTTGTCTTGCACAAACCCATTCTGCTGCCCTTTTAGCCTCCACACTCCTGCTCTCAGCCATGCTATCCCCTTCCTTTCTTCATTAATGGTTTTACCTATATACTGCTCCCTTCCCCAGCCACTTTTTATCTCAACATAATATACCAATGACCTCTTTTCACCTAACTGGCTGAACAGTTTTTGAATCTCTATATCTTCAAATCTTTTCCTAACACCCCTCCAGAAACCTTTATAATTTCTATCTCTTTTTCTCCAAATATCCCCTAAGCCATTATTTTCTAAATTGTTTCGTAGAGTGCTTGCCCAGCCCGAGCTTTGCAGACTTGCTTCTTGATATTTTAAACATTGTTGCAATAAGCTGCCTTCATCTAAATTCAAGATCCTAGGCCAGTATTTCAAGGCTCTTTCCATTATTAACCCTTTCCTTGTTACTCTCCCCATTTCAATTTGAGCAACTTCGTTTGCTGTTGCCATTGGCAGCCCCAAAACTTCCTTACAGAACATCCTGTGTATCTGATCCACAACTTCCCACCCATTCTCAAGCCCCCATATTTCAATGCCATATAGCATTCTGGCCTCGACTACAGAACTATATACTCTTTCCAACCATTTGATCTCCATCTCCGGCATTTTATATAGACACCCTCTCACAGCCACCATTGCTGCTTTCCCTTTAGCCAGCGCTTTTTTTTTCTTTTCCCAATTGCTTCCATGCATCTAATTTTAATCCTAAGTAAGTACAGTCACACACTACTTTCTATTCAGCTTCTCCATTCTTCCATTTTTCATATTTACTCAATTTTGTTCCTTTTTTAAATACTACAATTTGAGTTTTTCGCTATTTACCTTTAAGCCCCACTCTGAACAGTATTTCTCCACCTCTTGCAAAGATATTTTTAACCCATTAATGGTGATGGACATTATTACCAAATCGTCTGCAAAAAGTAAACCTGGGACTTGTAAGTTGTTTATTACTGGTATGAGACTATTATTCTTACTTATATTTTGTAGTACATCATCAATAAATAAACTGAATAAAATTGGACTTAGCTTGCACCCTTGCCTTAGTCCTTTTCCCTCCAGTATGTGGACACTTATGATGCAATCTCCATATTTCAGTCATTGTTAAATCTACTGCCGCCTGTTACAATGGTAAACTATGGGATCTTTGTATATGTGTATATCTGTGCATATGTATGAGCCATTATGAGAACACCAATTAAGTTGTTTGGTAAATTTAAAGTAGACTAATAAATGAACTATTTAGAAATGACTTACCAACTGTCAGAGAATCAAACGTTAAACTGTTTTAAGTTATAGTGCTAGAAACTATAACTTTTGATGTATCATATCTGCTAACTTTTGATATATCAATAACTTTACTGTTTACTTTGATCACTTATATTTCCAGTGATGCTGTTACTAAAAGTAAAAATAATAAATTGATGGAAACTAATAATTTCTTCATACTAGCCATATATAGGCTAAGGTTTTTGACAGATAGAGTCAACATGAAAAATGCAATGCCATGGCCGGGATTTGAACCACGGATATCCTGGTTTCCATCCAGTCGCTCTAACACATTGAGCTACCATGGCCAACGTGCTGTCCTGACATTAAATTCTTCATTTGACTCGTATATTGCCCCGGTAGACCACTAGGGGCTCCTGCATTCGTAGCTCATTGGGTTAGCCATGGTAGGTCAATGGGTTAGAGCGACTGGACGGAAACCAGGAGATCCGTGGTTCAAATCCCGGCCATGGCTTTGAATTTTTCACGTTGACTAAATCTATCAAAAACCTTAGCCTATATATGGCTAGTATGAAGAAATTATTAATTTCCATCAATTAACTAAAAATAATAAGAATTAAATGATGAAGCCTGGGACTCAAGCACTTACGATAGTAAGTCGCCACAAACGGTGTATCTCGAATGCGAGAGCCCCTAGTGTGTGTGTGTGTGTGTGTGTGTGTGTGTGTGTGTGTGTGTGTGTGTGTTTGTGTGTGTGTGTAGTGTTTAACGCCCGCTTTTACTACATAGGCACCGCAGGCGGTGACACTGATCATACATGAGATGAAGATGGAGCAACAGTGGAATGAGATGGCGGGGGAAACCGGAGGTCTCGGAGAAAACCTGCCCCAATGCCATGTTGTCCACCACAATCTCACTTTGCGGTCACCTGGGATTGAACCTAGGCCAGCTTGGTGAGAGCCAAGCGGTCTAACCACTGAGACACGGTGCGGCCGAGCCCGTAGTGGTTTACCGGGGAAATATACGAGTCAAATGGAGAATTTAATGTCAGGACTGCATGTTGGCCATGGTAGCTCAATGGGTTAGAGCGACCGAACGGAAACCAGAAGATCTGTGGTTCAAATCCCGGCCATGGCATTGAATTTTTCATGTTGACTCTATCTATCAAAAATAATAAAGTTTGAAATCCACGCCGTTGGCTCTTGTAGTGAGAAGTGCAGAATGGTAATCAGCACAGGAAAGAGCTCACTCTCTCTATTTCTGGCAAAGGTCCATTACTTGTAACTGCCATTGTCACTGAGGGTCCAGTGTAAGCAAATTCCCTGAGTAGCCTCCGATAAATATCTCGGTGTTCTCGATACAGGGTTGAAATTCACTCCCCACAACAGGGCCAAGGCTGGACTTGGCCAAGCCAACTCAGGCAGTGTATACCCGGTTTTTAAAACTAATATACCCACATACGTATAAGTATGCCAACATTCCACCTCGGTACTGTGTAACTGTGTAGTCTACAGATTGCCAACACCCACCACTATTCGCAGGCTGCAGATTGTGTAGAGCAGAATCCTAAGAATGATTTACGATACTGAGCATAGAATTTTATATATCCTCAGTACCCATTGCAATCTCCCATACACTGTGGACCTGTGACAGGAGCAACTCGTAGCAATAAAGTCATCAACTATTACACAAATATAAATATTTGTTAATGAATCTCCACTTATCTTAAGAAGTTGGTGTTAATACTTATTTCTTCTTTCTAAGATCGATTTCGAAGGCACATCGCATTCGTCTTCAGTTTCAGAACATTACTCTAGTTTAAACTGAAGACGAATGCGATGTGCCTTGGTAATCCATCTTAGAAAGAAGAAAGAAGTATTAACATCAACTTCTTAAGATAAGTGGAGATTCATTAACAAATATTTATATTTGTGTAATATTTATTACTTCACTGTAACTAGCTTAATTATCTATGTAATCATCAACTATACCAACCAGCCGGTGCAAGGTTTTACACAAAGTTCTCCACTCACCTCAATTTTGAATCTGTTGAGTTGAGACTTTTTGCAATCACTTATGAAATGTTCTTTTACATTCATACACACTTTTGAGAACATTATTCTGGTTTAAATATTTTTTAAAAAATGTTGAATTTTTAAACGTTTATTTATCACTCTGTTTATTTTTTTTCCACTCCCTTTCTCGCCAATGCTGGCATTAGGAGGGGCTTGGGTTCCCTCAGAACGAGAGAGCTGAAGCATCTGACTGGGATGAGATCAGGGTTGAGGGGTCGGCCCAATGCCTGAGATGAATAAATGATGGAGCAATTAGTGGAGTGATGGTGGGGGAAACCGGAGGACCCGGAGGAAACTCACCCCAGTGCCATGTTGTCCATCACAAATACCACTTTGCGGTCGCCTGGGATCGAACCCGGGCCGTCTAGGTGAGAGTCAAGCAGTCTAACCACTCAGCCATGGCACTGCCTCTGTTTATTTTTGACACCATAATTATTATCACATAAAAATTTTGCTTTTGTATGCCAATTTATCATTATATTATTTTTGAAATTACAAATTTTGAAACTTCTATGTTTAAAATTGTTCAAATGAACACGGTTAATTATATGAATTGCAATTTAGAGCTTTTTCTTGGCAAATGCCATTGAACTTATGTTCCAAAAAGCAGTAAGGATGGAGTCCCTTTTCACAATTTTTACACACAGTTCTTGACCGCTTTCTCTTCCCATTAGTCCAAGAACACACACAGCATTCTCTTTGTTTGGTTCCACTCAGTTTTCGTGAATTTGGCCCCAAATTTCTACCTTGATGTTCAGAAATCCCTGGTACAACTGTCTTTTCCTCTAGCCAGACATTGGCAAATGCTTCAATTATTGACACTTTGAATTGCAATCTTCCCAATGGTTTATTTGGTTTTATATTTTCTTTATATAAAATATAAAAATTTAGAATCATTCGTCAGAAAATGTTGAATGTAAGTTTTTCCCAGTACTTCACAGGTCTTTTATCAAGAGCATAACATCCTATGGATATTCTTTAGAACACGTCCCGTAAAATTTTGTCTAAATCAATATTGGAGGCATACGCAAGGTCTGACGGAGCCTGCCGAAGTAGTATCGCAGTTATAGTGTTCCTGACACGGTTATTGGCATAAGCTTCTGTTACCAACCTTTAGACCAACACCCCAAGCACCTATTTTGCAGACATTAAAAACTTCACAGGTGCACAGTACATGTGCCATTTAAGTTAATTGATGGAAATTAATCATTTCTTCACACTAGCCGTATATAGACTAAGGTTTTTGATAGCGTAAACATGACAAATTCAATGCTGGCTGGGATTTGAACCACGGATTGCCTGGTTTCCGTCCAGTCGCTCTAACCTATTGAGCTACCATGGCCAATGTGCTGTCCTGATACTAAATTCTCCATTTGACTTGTATATTTCCTCAGTAGACCACTAGGGGCTCTTGCATCCGAGATATACCGTTTGTGGCGACTTACTATCGTAAGTACTTGAGTTCCAGGCTTCATCATTTAACTCTTATTATTTTAGTTAATTGATGAAAATTAAACATTTCTTCATACTAACCATATACAGGCTAAGGTTTTTGATATATGGTCAACATGAAAAATTCAATGCCATGGCAGCTCAATGGGTTAGAACGACTGGACGGAAACCAGGAGATCCATGGTTCAAATACCGGCCATGGCATTGAATTTTTCATGTTGACCCTATCAAAAACCTTAGCATATACACGGCTAGTATGAAAAAATGATTAATTTGCATCAATTAACTAAAATATTAAGAGTTAAATGACGAAACTGGGACTCAAGTACTTACGATAGTAAGTCGCCACAAACGGTGTATCTCGAATGCAAGAGCCCCTAGTGGTCTAACAAGGAAATATATGAGTCAAATGGAGAATTTAGTGTCAGGACGGAAACCAGGAGATCCATGTTTCAAATCCTGGCCATGGCATTGAATTTTTCATGTTGACTCTATCTAACATGTGCCATTGTTGCCCATTGTTAGGAAGTTAACAGCTCAACTATAAAATCTGAAAATGAATTATTCCACTGGGACACTGGCATTCAGTAAATAAAGTTATTAGGTGGAAGTTGTATCTGAAACCAATGGCTTGCTTTATAAGTTTTATTGATCTTGCGCCTTTATGCGAGGACAAGGAAAAGTGTATGAGTTTCTGTATGACAAATGTTTGTTAAATACCCAGTATTGTTTAAATGTTCATTGACTACAGATTTATTTACTTGTATTTATTTTTTTATTTCTTGTTGGTTTTTATTTTTATTTTTTTTTTGTGATTTATGTCCTCTAACGTTGCCATATCAGATGATTCTTTTAAAAACGTAGATAAAAGAATGCAACAAAAAGTAGTGTAGTTGTTGGATCAATGTTGGCAGTGCTTTAAGTTCTCTGCTACTGACGTCGGCGCATGCCACTTCGGCAGGTTCCGTCAGCCCTCGTGTGTGCCTCCGATGTTGGACTTAGACAAAATTTCTTATGGGACATGTTCTAAAGAAGAGCCCATCGTAACAGATGTGTCAATGCCACCCATATAACTATTATAACCTAAAACAATTTCAGGTTTCACAATTTCTTTGGGCTGAGGTTTTAGAACTTTCTGCTTTCTTCCACCTAAGATACTAGATTTTGTAGATAGGAGTACTTGCTGCTTTTGAGTTTGTTTTTCTCTGTAACCTGAAGCAGTACATTCCTAGTTTAGGCAGACAGGAAGAAGTACCATTAGGCATAAGAGTAATGCATGGTGAAACTCAACTAAACAAAGGCAGGCATGGAAGGGTTGGTCATTACCCCCAAGAGGAAAGGGCTAGTGCTAACTGGAAAACCAGGAGACAAATCAATGCTCTACCTGGGGCACTCTTGTTCTGGACATCGATGGAAGCATTAGCGTTAGGAAGGTGATGTAAAACTATGCAATGTGTGAAGACAAACGCACGCGTGTGTGAAAGCCCAAACAAGAAGAGAAAGCAATATTGAATAAAGGCAAGGGAAAATGAAGCAGTCTGGTGTGTACCACTCCTAAGATAAAGAGATCCATGCAAAGATCCTGACCCAGTTATGAACCCAGAACCCACCCTAATAAAGTCTGTACAACCAACTCCACGCTTGTTCCTTTCCAACAAGGCGTACTCCCTCAAACCTGCTGCCAAAATGGGACCTCTTCTGAAAAATTTCTTTTCACCTACTTTGAATTTTGTAAAAAGTCCCTTGGGTATGAATTTCCTATTTCTTATTGCACCCGTTAAAAACGTGCAACAGCAGTTACGATAGTTGGCTAGAGGATCTGTAGTAAAGAAATTGTGCCTAGAAATGTGAAAGACCTTATTCAAATAATTTCCGAATTTTAGAAGCCTTGTATCCACAGAAAAACCCAGTTCATATTTTTTCATTTCTTCAGTAATAGTGTAGATAAGGTGCATATAGTTATGTTGGTATGGAATGTCTTCACGAAAACATGTTGTTGCCAACTGTGGTGCTCCAATATATGCCAAAACAGTGGAACGTTGCCAACACATTTTGTTTTTCTTATTACAAACTAGCGATACTGTAAGCTTTATTATGGTTTTTATTATAAGGAATAATAATACTAATAACAATAATAATAATCATTATAATAATAATAAACTCTGGCAATGATCCACTGATCTGTACGTCAGTTTATTTGGGTATTATAGTATCACTGGTTTGCTTATGTAATGTTGACTATTCTAAAAAAACATTGTGCTAAATTCTTTTAAGTTTTAAAATAATTATGATAATAATATTAGTAGTAATAACTCTGGCAATGATCCACTGATCTTTACGTCAGTTTATTTGCATATTACAGTATCGCTGGTTTCCTTGCGTAATGTTGGTATTTTTCATGTTAGCATGCTGTAGAAGGTGGCAACGCTCGAGCTACGACGTCAGAGCCCTGATATCCCAATGCCACTTGTCTGCAGCATTACCCTTTTGCATTTCTTCCTTATCTGCTACTGATTTAGCACCTCTGTAAACACAAAATGCAAGGCAGTAGTGAACAACAGTCACATAACATCCAGAGTGTTATTCCCAATTGATGTTTGTTAGGTAAATAGTGCTGTAAATGGGTATGACTTTTGGTACCAATGAGACTTTCATCTATATATAATTGTTCATGTGGTAGAATGTTAGAATGTTCTACAAGAGGAGACAATGTAGCACAAGGATCATAGTCAGGCTGGCCAGAAGATGGAAGTTTGGAATTGAAAAAATTTAATATTAGTTGAAATCTTATTTCTTAAGAACATGTGGAACCAGGGCGCACACTCAGGTGCTGAAGTGGACCAGTAGGATGCTATGGAAGGCTTTTTGATGATCTCTATATTTAGAATGCATGATATAAAGTCTTTCATTTTAACAATAGTAACATTCTTCCAACATCTCACTCTAGAACATGGGGACAGATATTTCCTGCTTTAAATAAACTGCTTGTCATACCTGTTTGTTTCAACAACAAAAACTGCAAGCAGTGTACCGTTAAAAAAAAGAAAAAAAAGAATGGGGTTTGTATCCCTAAATGGTGCATGCTTTGACCCAGTATTTTCTTGGAACAGAAAACGGTGGCTAGGTAGAGTGTCATGGTTACTTACATCTTGCCAGTTCACCTTCATCCTGATCTGTAGCACTTCCTGTAGGATACTGTGTAGAACGCACATGATTGTTTATTTCGTTCATGTCACTGTCCGCATCACTACTTGTTTCAGTATGACAATTATGATCATCAGTAAGAGAAACATCACTACACTGTCACTTTTCAGCATTGCTGCCGCAATTTCGTATTCTTTCAAAGATTTCTTATTCTAGTATGCTATTCTGCAATGGTCATTAAGCAAACGCCACGAAAAATCACTACATCCTGCACGCTACAACCCACAACACAAGTTTACCGCTCGCTAAACTGTTCGACGTGCGACAACCTCTGAAAAAAAAATTAATTGTAAAGGAAATGTAGGTAACAATGATACCAACACACACTTTAACGCAATGTTGATTAAATGGAGGTGTACACATGAGTTTATCTCTTGCGCAATTTGTAAATTATTTAAACGCGAAAAACCGACCTCGGCGGAACGGATTGGATCGTATCATGACATTATTCAAAGGTACAAAGTACCAAACTTGGCGCGCAGTGAAAAATTAGTTGGATTTACATTTGCTACGTGTTCCCTGTAAGCTATTGTAAATGAAATGAAATGTGTAGTGTTTAACGCCCACTTATACTACACACGGCACCGCAGGCGATGACATGATGATACATGAGATGAAGATGGAGCACTGGTGGAATGACATGGCGGGGGAAACCGGAGATCCCGGAGAAAACCCGCCCCAGCGCCGTGTTGCCCACAACAAATCTCACTTTGCGGTCGCCTGGGATCGAACCCGGTTAGCCAAGCGGTCTAACCACTGAGCCACGGCGCGGCCTAGAAAGCTATTGTCCTATTAGTATGTTGCCCTCTCCAAATTGTTTGAAAAAGTAATTCATCGCCATCTTCTGTGTTACCTTAATCATAACCATGCATCTCCGCCCTATCAATTTGGATTTCGTCGCAAACATTCCACTATACATCAGCTTTTACGGTTAACTCAGTCAATTATCCACGACTTTTAGGCGCATCAGTATACCACGGATGTTTACCTAGATGTAGCACAGGTATTCGACAGAGTTTGGCATGATGGTTTGCTCCTTAAGCCCTACCGCATCGGTTTTCCTAATTATTTATTACCTTAATCCACAGTTTCCTCTCCGACAGAAGTTTCTCGGTACGCATTGGTGGAATGCTTTCATCTCCACATAACATTATCTACCGTAGATGTCCCACAGACCCCAACTCTATTTAATATCCACATTTCTGATATTCCTGACTTGGCTCCGACTTCCTTAGCTCTCTACGCTGACGGCACAGTACTACACGTATTATTCTCAATTTTAAACCCCAGCACACACAGCAAGTAGTACAACTCTCCATGGACCGTCCAACTAATTGGTCCAACACTTGGCCTATCTTATTGAACCCTCAGAAAACCGAAGCTAAAATCTTCACTCATCCTCCATTCTGTCTCTATAGGTACAATGGCCCTTGTGTCTCCACTACTACTCTCGATAAATATCTTGGAGTGTTTTGACTCTTGACTGACCTGGTGCTCACATCTATCGTCTTTTATCAGTGGCCTCTGGGTGGCTTTCAAAACTCTCTCATTTGTTGCATCGCCGTTCCAGCCTTCACCTACAGTCTCATTTGTTATTCTACACGTCTCTCGTTCGTCCTCTTATTACTTATGCCTGCCAAGTGTGGGGAGCCGCTCACGCATGATATCTGCGTCGTCTTCAAGTTATTCAGAATCGCTTCATGCACATCGCTACCAACGCTCCACGGTTTATTCGTAATCAGCAGCTCCATTACGAACTGAGACTCTTACCTCTTCACGACTACGTTCGTAGGTTCACCTGTCGTTTCTTTACCACGCTGCAGGACCTTCGTACGCGCCAGCCTTCACGCTTAAAGAGGAGACTACCACAGGACCTTCTTCTGAGTGATGCATCTGATTCCAGTGACTCTAGTAATGCTCGGACAGCGGTTCTGTGCCGGTGACCTACTTTCTTCGTGAACTGAGGAGAGTCTATACCCAAGCGTCACTTGCACCTTCTGCTGGCGCTGGAAGATTGGAGACAATGCAGCACGGCCATATTTCGCACGACACTGACCATTTCAGTGTACTGCGCATGACCGAGAGTGTAGGCTCGGCAACTGGCTTTAGACTAGTGCGCATACGGTCCTCACCGGTACAAAACCATTGTCCCACCTGTACTTGATGTGCGACTTACACAACAAAAATTGACTTAATTGTTCACAGTGTAATACTCGTTTCTAACTTTAGTGTAGTTATGTGGCGGCCTTTAGCCTATCCCTGCGTGTTATTTTTCTCTAACCTTCTTTTCATTGTGATCTGCAAAGCATTGTACTGCTGATCGATCAGTAATGTATCACTGCCAACTTATGAAAACTTATGACAAATTCAAGAAGTGGATATGAAACTAAATCTTTTCAGAAACCCAGGAGTGAAATAAAACACAGTTTCTTGAATAGGTATAGAAAGTTCCATCAAATTTTTGGACTCATGTTTATATTGATGAATCAAAACTTCATGAAGGGAGTGTGGGGGGTAGCAGTTTATATTCATAATTGTGAAGACTGCATCATAATTAAGCTAAATTAAGGGCTCTATATATTGTTGCCAGGCATTGTTGAGCCGTGGCCAGCGCCTGCGAAAGAGACAGATAGAGCGGCCAGTGCGTGGGCGTGGCGCTAATCACTTGCCGAGAGAGACAGCAAGAGAGGGAGAAAAAGACAGAGATAGGTCCATTGGTTTCTCGCTTTACCACGAAAGACCTTGAAGCGTCGATAAGCTTCTAGAACAATGAATGGAGGTGTAAAAGAACATACAACACAGAGGTCGTTGAAGGGGGTCCTCCTCCGCGAAGGAGGGTTCTTCGACTGTTGCCATTCCGGGATTGGATCCCTTACTGGCATAGAGATGGGATTTCAATTAATGGATGGTGGTCAGATGGCGGTGTAGTTGTTTGGGATTGTTTGTGAAGTTCGGTGAACGTGTTTTTCTTTGTGTTTTGGTATGGTTAATTTCGTGGTTATGGCGGTCCTAGCACAAGTCTGGGTCTTGTATGCGTTTCTCCGGGGTCGAGGTCATATCCCCGAGGCCGCG
The DNA here is from genome assembly GCA_030765055.1 of Mantis religiosa. Taxonomy (NCBI): domain Eukaryota; kingdom Metazoa; phylum Arthropoda; class Insecta; order Mantodea; family Mantidae; genus Mantis; species Mantis religiosa. The sequence continues at coordinate 407,608 of JAUKNK010000401.1, forward strand.
GATTAGATGGTTGAAGCTGTCAGGAAGCTTAGCATAAAAGCTGCGGGAAAGTTGCAGGATATGGTCTGTCAATTTAGGAAATTTAAGATCAGAATGGATGTTATCGTTGGGAATGTACCAGTGTGCATTAGTTGCGGTACGGAGGTAGCGATTTTGTAACACTTGTAGTTTGTACAGGTGTGATTTAGCGGCAATACCACAGACTTGGCAGGCATATGTTAGTGCAGGTCTCAGAACCTGCTTGTATAGGAGGGTCTTGTTCCTCAACGCCACTGTCGATTTTCTGTTTTACAGTGCGTACGTCATTGCCATCTTTCTCGGGCCCAAATGACCTTGTTGTTGACGGGCCCTAAAACACCACACACTCACTCACGCCATATTTCTGCTAACTTTGTTTGCCAGTGCTGTGATGTGGGGCTTCCATGTTAACTTCATATCTAGGGTGACCCCTAGATATGTCGCTGAGTTGGACCATGGCACTTGTTCTGCTAGCCGGAGATTAGGGTCATCTTGTAGATTCCTTCTGGTAAATCTTATAGCCTGTGACTTGGTGGCGTTAACCTTTAGGCGCCAGGTAATGAACCATGTGGACAGCATATCAGCGTATGTCTGTGCCCGCTTCACCACATAGGTGTGATGTTTGGAAGTGGCCGTCAGAGCTGCATCGTGTGCAAACAGATATAAGTTGCAGCCTCCGTAGGTTGGAAGAGTATTGAAGAACGCAAGGAATAACAAGGGCCGCAGAACACTGCCTTGGAGTACCCCTGCATTTATGGAGTAAGGTTGAGAGATGATGTCGTCCCTGGCAACGACAAAAGTTCGGTTCTTTAGGTAGTTATGGATAAGATGGATTAGATATGAAGGGAGGTCGTAGTATATAAGATGGTGGAGAAGGCCTTCGTGCCACACTGAGTCGAAGGCTTTGGAAATATCCAGGAATAGAGCTGCAACATAGTGGCGGTTGCTGAAAGCTGTGACCACTTCGTCAACTATGCGGAGGAGCTGGTGGGTTGTTGAGTGTTGAAGCCGGGAACCAAATTGTTCTGGTCGCAGGATCTGGTGACGGTCTAGCAAGACCTGTAGACGCTGCTGGAGGACGTTTTCGAATAGCTTACTGATAGCTGGCAGAAGACTGATTGGCCGATGACTATTTAGCTCTTTCAGGTCATTTCCAGGCTTAGGGAGTGTAATGATTCTAGCATGTTTCCATGCTCCTGGAAAGTGGGCTAGTTTGAGCAAGCTGTTGAACAGATGAACCATTAACAGAATCCATGATGCAGGCAGGGCTTTGAACGCTACGTATGGAAGATTGTCCGCACCTGCAGCTCTATATGACCGGGAGATTGGATGATGCACCTGAATTCCATGACGGAGGTGAAACTGACTTCTTGAGCAGCTGGTGGAGTTCTTAGGTAGTTTGCTACTGCGGCTTCGACTTCGTCCGTTAGCTCAGCATCCTGCGATGCTGCTGGATGGAACGTGGAGGCTAGGTGTTCAGCTATCAACTGGACTTTTTCTCTTGCCGACGTGGCTACCCTCGCTCCATCGATTAGCGGAGGATCGGATGTTGGTATTCTAAGCAGTGATTTAGAAATCCGCCATAGAGATGTGTCTTCAGGATTGAGAGAAATGAGTCTCCGTTCCCACTCTTCGTTGCTATATTCAGCAAGTTCTAACTTGAGTGGGTGCTGCAGTCTGTTCCACTCCCTTTTGTCCAGCGGACCACGGGAGTTCTGGTAACGTCTCCTTGCTTTATTTTTGTCTGCAATGAGGCATCTTATCTGGTAAGGTAAGGGCTTCTGGGAGCTGATTTCAGTGCTGCGATGTGGGGTAGCTTGTAGCATAACTGAAGCCATAGTGGTTGTTATGTCTTCCGCTAGGTTATCGGCCTGTCTTGTGCTGTTGCAGAGCCGAAGTTCTGCTGGTAGCTGTTGCATTAACTCCGTGAATTTGTTCCAGTTCGTGAGACGAGGATTGGGAGTTTTCGGTGGACTTTTTGCAGTTGCCCTGACTTCGTAGAGGAAAAGCAAGGGATAGTGGTCAGAAGATGTATTGATATCACCTTTGGATGACCTCTGATGTTTTGTAATATAGTTATGTCTAGCCAATCAGGTGGGCGGCGATCTCCATAGGTTATGGTGGGTGATTTTGGGGCGAGCGTTGCTACGTTATGCCGCTCTAAATGCCTCTCTAGGACCGAACCTCTCTCGTTTCTTATAGTGGAGTTCCAAAGAGGGTTCTTAGCGTTTATGTCTCCCATAGCTATTGTAGGAGTACCATCAGAGAAAATAGTGTCCAACTCCCGGTCTATTCTCGTGTGGGCTCCTCTTCGTGGTTGAGGGAGACGGTCAACAGGCCCACCCACGTGTAGGCCATGCGTGGAGACCCTTGGAGAAGGTTTTTAGATTCTTGTCTAGTATAGAGTTTAGGATTTAGTGAACGAAATTTTAGTAGGTTTTGATTGATGCTTTTTATGTTCGTGTATTTTAATAGGTTTTGTTACACTTATATAGTTTTTAGAAAGCTTTATATCCGGCTGTTGCCATGACTAGTTTTGTAAAGGGCGCTGATGACCACCGTAGTTGAGCGCCCTTATATCCTTGGTTGTGCAGAGCGTCCCGGTTTATTATAGGTCTGCCCGGTGGGATGTATAATGAGAATAAGTTCAGTGGTCCTCTGTTTGTAGTCACTTGTATTCCAGTAGCTTCGAGTCCTCCAGTAGGTGGAATGTGAAGTCTGTAGTGAGTGACTGTACGGCTAATGTAGATTGCCGTTCCACCATATCCATCAGCTCTGTCACTTCTGTGACATGTCATCCCAGGGATAGTTGCTTTTTGGTGGTTAGAGAGATGTGTTTCCTGCACCAAGAACACTTGCACCTTGTTCACGGTTAGGAAGTTGATGGCTTCATTAAGTTTGTTTTTGAGGCCATTTACGTTCCAGGAACATAATCTAAGGCCAAGTAGGTTGGTAATTATATTTTTACTGCCCGCCATACTTACCCATAAAGAAGAATACGGTGTGCGTCAAATTAGTTTGAGGGGAAATATTTGCTGGTCTGCTCGCAAGTGCATCTGCTAGGATCACTGCAAAGTCAGCCTGCAGGTGAAGAGGAATCTTGTCCATGAGGGTGAGAAATTGAGTGTCTGGTATAGGAGCACTCAGTTGCTGTCTGTGGTTGAGTTGACTTGTGGGCCTTGTTAGCCTCTGCTGAGCCGTTTGTCTGGTTGTTGGTGGTGCTGTTCTTTGCCAAGTAGCAGTTTTGTTGCTATCATGGGCAGTGTTAATTGCAGGTTTCTCTGTAGTGTTTCTGAAGGTAGCCAATTTGCTCTTAGGAGCATTATGGTTTACCTGCACTTTCAGAGCCTGGTCGCTTACTTGTTGTGTAGTAGCGTTCTGGTTGTTTGTGGGATGCTGGTCCTTTGAGGTTCCTTCACTTGTGGAACGTTCCTTCTGCTCTGCTGTCCAGTTGGTAAGTGCTGCTGCGTAGCTTTTGTGTTACACTCTAACAGATGGTGGCAGTCCTGGGTAGCGGGTACCCTTGAAGCCTTCTCTAGGCAAGCCCATGGGATTGGGTACTTTTGGTACCGCATCGTAGTGTGAGCGTTGCCCGTTTTTATTTAGTAGCATTTCAATTCTGGCCTCCTGCCAGACGGGACATTTTGCGTAGCGACATGAGTGGTCTCCTCCGCAATTGTAGCATTTTGGGTGGCTGCCTGAGACTCCAAGCAATTTGCAGTTGGGTCTCTTCTGACCAGATTCACCACAATATGTGCACACAGGCTCCAGCTTGCATCCTGCTGCACTATGCGTGAATTGTTGACAATTCGTGCATTGAAGTGGTCGTACAGGAGGGCGATATGATTCCACGCGGATGACTGCGTTGAACATTTTAAATTCCTTGTATATTTCATTGTAGCGCCCTTCCTTGCGAAGAGCAACACGAAAATGCGGCAGTGGTTTAGCTGGGTTATCGCGATTTGAGCGCAATTGTCCTACCCGCTCTACTGGGTAGGATAGTGCCTTCAGTGCTGATGTGACATCTTCCTCTGTCACATAGATCGGGAGATCTGTCGCGGCTAGCCAGCTGGGCTAGAGTCGAGAACTGATAATCGTGTGTGTGTAGTGATTTGAAAGTAAATTCTTTTGTATGTGGATATGTGGCAGACGACCTTTGAAGTGTATTGCGAGTGATTTTGTTCATTTGTTTATGTATGGTGAAGCAACCAGAGACTACTGTGTGTATGACACGTCACTTTCAGAACCTGTAAGAATGTACAAAACATCTTTCTACTGACATAAAAAGCATTTTGAATTTTTGCAAACTAGACTTTTAATTCTACGAACCCACAAAGTCACAATGGGTGTCATGGGTGGGATACCACGATAGAGGCTGCATTGACAAGGATTTCAGAATGGCTAAAAGAAATGAAGACAGCGAATGACACCTTGGCCACGGATATGAAGGTGGAAAATAGCAATCTGGCCGCGACAATGACCGAAGTGATAGCCGAATTGACCGAAATGAAAGCTGCGAAGGAGGCCATGGGCAATAAATTTGAAGAGCAACTGGCCGGCGTGAAGGACGTCACAGAGCTGGGCAAGCGGATGGGTCAAGTAGACGAGGGCGTCGAGGACCTGGCGAACCGCGTTAACGACGTAGAGGGAAAAGCTGACAGCAACACCAAGTCCCTGAACGCCATGGTGAAGGACATCGTCAGAACAGATTAAAGGATTTGAAGGCCGACGCGCCGGGACGCGACACAACATCTGCGCACGTCAAACCACCTAAGTACGATGGCACGTCAACTTTCGATGGCTTCCGCCGCAAATTCGAAACAGTGGCCAAGCACAGCAAGTGGTCATCAGAAGAAGAGGCCACACAGTTAATAGCCAGCCTCCAGGGACGGGCCGCAGAGGTGCTGAACACGGTCCAGACAGCGGCGGCGACCAAGGACATCTGGAAAGCCCTGGAAAACCGCTTCGGAAAACACCGCTTAGCTGCAGCTTACTACAGCTAACTGAAATTCTAGGTCGCAGCAGCCAGGGGAGACGGTGCAGGAGTTCACCCTGGCAATCGAACAGCTGGCCAACAAAGCCTTAGTCGACCTCCTACCCGAGTTCGTATACCGGGAAGCTGCCTACACCTTCGCTGACGGGGTACGAGATGTCGAAATACGTCAGCGCCTAATGCTCGGCGATTACAAGACCATCCACGAAGTGCTAACGGCAGCGTTGAAGATGGAGACGGCCAAGATGACGGCTACCCCGACGTCGAGAACAAGGAGTATCCACTACACTGGAGACCGAAGGCCAGCCGAGGGACGCCGGCGAAAACCTAGTGGCGTGTGTTGGGGTGTAACCAGCCGGGGCACCTGGAGAGAGACTGCCCACACCAGGAAGAGCAGCCGAAAAACGAGTAAGGGCCGTCGTGGCGAGGGGCACGTCGGCGCCATCACCACCATTCCCTCGAGTGACACTGCGCACCGTCAGCCGGCGTATTGATGACAGCCTCATCGCGGACGGTTGGGTGAGAGAGAAGCCGTGTCACGTGCTTGTGGACACAAGGGGCAGCCATGACTGTTAGCAAACCTGACGTAGCCAGGGGTTTGCCGTCGAGAAAACCGAGCCGACTATACCAGTTTTTGACGTCATCGGTTGACACCTTGCCTTTGGAGAATGAGGCCTTACTGAAGTTGACCTTGGGACGGAGTGCCGTATGTCAGTGGTTGTTTGTCGCGGAGGTGGCTGAGGAGGTGACACTGGGACTGGATGCCCTCAGGAGCCACGAGGCGACGGCAGAAAGGTGCTGCGGCTCAATGGAGAAGATGTGATTCTCCGCCACCCCGAAGAACACCTTAGAATCTGCAGGCTCATGCTGACAGTAGACGTGGTTGTCCCCGCAAGAAGCGAGGTGGTGGTGACTGCGACTGGACGGCCAGCGAATGAAGAACATGATGCTGGATCGGAAGACGCCTGTGCATGAACTCTGTGTAGCCAGCACATTGTTGCCATGCTGAGAGGAAGTGCCAGTGAAGCCACTTAATCTTACGAACCCACAAAGTCACATTTGGTGTCAATCATGACGTCCAGGCCAGGACAGATTTGGGGACGTATGAGCCCATGGTCAGCGTAACGCCAATCGACCAGACCCAGGAGCTGGTATCGGCTTAACACCTGGGGCCCCGGCTGGAAGGCTTAGTGGAGAGGGCGACCGACCACCTGACTGCAGAACACCACCAGAAAGTTTAACAACTACTGAGATGATACCAGCACATCTTCAGCCAAGGCAATAGCGACTATGGCTGCATGGGTAACAGCAGAAAGCATTGCGAAACAGGATGATGATATGCTAATAAAGAGTTTGAGTGACCCTTACTGATTCTGCTTCTAAATTTTTAAAACTGCAGCTGGTAAAGTTTCTGCAGATGTACATGAAGGTATTTTTTAAATGAGGAATTTCGTGACTCCTGCTAATGGCTCTCTGTGGAAGTAATGGTAACTTTGGAAAAAACTGCACTTGCCATGTTATGCAAAGTTGGAAACAAGTACATCCCTTTGCTAGTAAAACACATTTTAAAACTGATGACAGTCTCGGAGAATTAAGTAGAATGCAGTATTTCAAATGAGATGATTGACGAGGACAATTTCAAGTACCATATCATTGAACATGCTATGGTGCAGAATTGCATTATTAATGTAAAACTTACTGTAATGTTTCAGTAATACCATCACTGGAGAGTATGCAGAGGATTTCTAGCATGCAGTCTTGGAGGCAAGAAAATTATACCACAAATTAAACATAAGGCTTGCTAACCCTGATTGGAGATACAGGTAAGTTCATGCTCAATAGAATTTAATTTACTTTATCTACGAGGGCTGTTCAATTAAGAATGATCACAATTTTTTTTGAAAACATACCTTTACTCATCCTCATAAATTTGATAGTCCTTCTAAAAGGAGCCTCCCCTGAATGTGATGCAGTTCTCCCAGTGTTTCTGCCAGTCTTCAAAGACATGCTGGAAACCATTTTTTCAGAGATACTTCAAAAATGCCTCCATAGCCTTCAGCACTGCTTCTAATGAGGGATAATGCCTCCTATGAAGGCATTTCTTCAAGTTAGGGAATAGAAAAAAGTCACATGGTGCTAAATCCGGACTATTGGGAGGCTGAGGGATGCAGTTCATGTTGATTTTTGAAAGATATTCAGCAACAATATTGGCAATATGTGTCCATATATTATCGTTGTGCAGCATCCAGTCTGCTTCAAGGAAATGTGGCACCCTATGAAATGTTCAGTATTTCAAAAAGTGATCTTGAGGTAATTCGTCGATCCTCTCTCACAATGGCAGCAGCAGTGTTGATGTTTTCTTCCGTAAGAGCAGTAACTGGAGCATCGGGGCCACCTTCCTTTGAAATTGATTATCTCCCCTCTTTAAACATTTTAAACCACCTTCGAGCTGTGTTGTATGGAAGAACAGACTCTCCATAGGCCTCCTGTAACATTGTATAGGCCTCAACTGAAGATTTGTTGAGACGAAAGCAGAATTTCAAAGCCGCATATTTTTCCTTGCATGTTACCTCCATTGCAGCGGTAGGTGATATTGAACATGTCTGAACTTGCCTGGTCTTCACAGGTGGGAATCAGGAGTACCAACAATGAAACTACTATGACGTGTTTGTTTCACAATAAGCTAAGAGAATATAATAAGGTTGAATTTGAGTGCGAACAATTATAACCGTAAAAAAGTTATGATCATTCTTTATTGAACAGCCTTTGTAGAAATTAGTATATTATAAAACATCTGATGTGTAACATTCACAAGTCATTACTTTACCCATTGTTATTTACTTTTATTTAGCTTCTAGAAAATGTTCTAAAAATCTTTTTTCTAGTACTTCTTATTCTAAATAAACCTTTGGAGAAATTTCATTACACATTTCCTTTTAGCTGAAACAATGGTCAGATATTTAAAGAGAAAATTGCAATTCACTGTTTTTTGGCTTCGAAAGTCATGTTTGCATGAAATTGCATGAAACTGCTGTATAATGAATGACCAGAGCAAGAACTTTAGACACCGAACCTAATAAGTTTGCTACGCAGAGACCATAAAATTAGGTTTGTTTACAAAGAACTGAGGGTGGGAGAAGGACGTCCAGAGCACGCTACATCTGAATCTGACCTTGGGTACATACAGTCAGTCGATGACAACAGAAGCTCTTAACTAAGCGCGTATATATGAATAGTATGAGAAAGTTCCTGAGCTCCTTCATTCTCTCTTTTGTGAACAGATACATAGGCCTATTCAAATAATATTGTTTAAAGTTTAACTAAAGCTATTAATTTTATTGCAATGTACAACTACGTACATTCTCAAATTTGAAAGTTGTTCAATTGTCTGACAAAATATTTTTGTATTGAGAGAATGTTCTCTCTACATCACATGATGTGATTGGAGCATACTTGAAACAGTTTATATTTGAATCTGTGTTGCTATTTAAACAAATTTGCACTTCACACAGTTTCGAATATGATGGACTGTTTTTAAGAACATGTTTAAGTTTTTGTTTGACATGTGGGTTGAATACTTTACAAAGTTGATCAGCGAGCAACCTGAAGTTAGCTTTAAAAATGGATTTGGGATGGGGAGGTGGCGCAAGATAATAGATTAGATGGGGAAATTACTGAAGACAAAGTGAATTTACAAGTAAAAGGGTTAAAAAAGAACAAGGCCTGAAGTTAGCTTTAAAAATGGATTTGGGATGGGGAGGTGGCGCAAGATAATAGGTTAGATGGGGAAATCACTGAAGACAAAGTGAATTTACAAGTAAAAGGGTTAAAAAAGAACAAGGCTGGGGACTCCAATGGACTACTAGGAGAGTTCTGGAAATAATATGGTAAAATAAATGAAGGTATAAGAATCATGACGAAATTTCTAGAAAAAATAAGGCAAGTGAATAGATTTCCAGAAAATTGGAAAGTGAGTATTATTGCAGTAATTTACAAAGGCAAAGGAGAAGTTAGTAAACCGCAAAATTATAGGGGGATCAGTTTATTAGCAATTTTAGGTAAACTTTAAACAGGAATAATGGCAGAAAGATTCCAAAGATGGGCGGAAGCAGAAAAGAAGCTATCAGAATTTCAATCAGGATTCAGGAAAGGGAGAAGGACAATATATTAGAACAATAGTAGATAAGTACACAAGTAGGAAAAGAGGGAGAGTGTATGTTTTTTGTAGATTTTGAAAAAGCGTTTGATACAATAGTGAGAGAAGCACTATGGTGGAAATAACAAAAGAAAGTAGTCAGCAAGAACTTTATTATAGGGCTAGAAAAAGTTCATGGGGGAATAAAGTTTGGAACAAGAGTAGTTAAGAATGGGATAACAGAATTAGTGGAGCAGAAAATGGGATTAAGACAAGGCTGTAAACTTAGCCCTATATTGTTCAACTTATTCATTGATGATATAATTGAAGGGGTTGAAAAAAGTAACAACCAGTGCCACATTATTAGGATTAAGATAACACCAGGGCTACTATTTGCAGATGATTTGGTAATAGCCTGTATAACAGTGATAGGATTACAGAGAGCAATAAATGAAAGTACCAGCTACTGTAAAGAATGGGGGATAAGAATCAATATAAGCAAGTCAAAAGTAGTAGCGTTTAAGAAGGGTGATAAGTTAAGAAAAGATGAAAAGTGGTACCTAAATGACCAAAAGGTGGAGGTGGTAAAGGAGTTTGACTATTTAGGGATGAGACTGTGCTACAATGGAGGCTGGGGAGCACATGGGAGAAAGATAGGAGTGAAAGGGAGGATAGCAATGTCTGTGATAAGGAGCGGTAAATATAAATTACCAGATATGTCAGTAAAGTGGCATGAAAGAATCTATGAAGCAATAGTAGAATAAAAATGACATATGGTATGGAGTTGTGCGGGGCCAATGAGATACGAAATCATGTTGAACATACATATGAAAAGTTCTATAAAGAGATACTGGGTTTGAGTAAGTCAGCGCCAAATGGAGTAGCTAGAGTGGAACTTGGAAGACCTAGCAGGAGTGGAGTAGTTATAGAAAGATGTTTAAAATATTGGTATAGCTGTATAAAAAGGATGATGATAATACATTAAAGATTTGTCTAGAACATCAGAAGAATTCAACATGTAAGAACAGCTGGTGGGCAGAGCTAGAGAGAGCGCTGGCTAAAATAGGGATGGGGGATATCTGGCATGAGAGAGAAAGAAATGTAAAAGGTTTTTTGGAAAATTATTAAGAAAAGGATAGAGAACATTGACAGACAAGTGACGTGGGGAAAATTGATAAGTAAGAAATCACTAAATGTATATGTGAAAATAAAGACAGAATGGGGAAGGGAAACATATATAGATATATGTGATAGATATGAGAGGGAGGGTTTAGCTTGGTTAAGGACAGGAGCCATATTGAGAGGGGATTCACCAAAGGAGTACATTCTATGTGGAAAGAAAATAAGTTTAGAACATTATGTAGTGGAGTGTAAAGAAATTCTGGAGGAATTTAATATGGGATAAGAACTGGAATAATAAAGGGGCTTACGTAGTAACAATAAAAATGCTTATGTTGAAAAGAGAGAAAAGATTAAGGGAGGTGGGGTAATTTGCTGACAAAGTCAAAGAGGAATGGTTGAGAAGGGTAGGAAATATGAGGTAGAGAAATGGAAGACACAATCAGAACATTAGGTCAAGGTCGTATAAGGGCTTGGATAGAGGTTAATGGCCAGGGAGCCAACACCACTATCAGCCCGTAATATAAGCAGTTGACAAATTTGTACCTAGATTAGAATTGTAAAATTTGTAATTGAGATTGTAAGATATGGAAGTACAAGTAAATACTATATTATTATATTACTAAATAATTTAGAAACATTGTTTAACACAATTACTGTTAGTATCATCAGGGACTTTGTTTATTTTTTTCACAAACATTTTCCACCACCCCTAAAGCAACACACATTTCAATATTCGTAGTCTCACCTCAGACAATCCCTCAGAACGTGATTGTATATTAGGACAGCGGATTGCGAAGTTCCATAAGTCAGTGTCTTGCAAACTGCAGCTGCCGCGTTTCAATGTTTTGGTGTCCAAAGTCCCAGGCCTAATAATGACCAAAAAATGTAATGGTAATGAAATATTCAAACCAATATTAGTACATATTTTAAAAGAATAACTCTTTTAGCAAGATTTACATTTTTTGTGTAGTGATTCATGTTGCCTTTTATATAAAAGTTGTTCATACAGGGAAAAGAATGAAAATCTAATATACTACTCTATATGTTATTCATACGTTACAATAATGGCTGAAAATTTCATTTTTAAAAATTAACCCTTTCACTGATATGGATGTCATATAACGTCCAAGTTAAAATGCCCCAAACCGATATGGATGTGTATAGACGTCCTGCACATACATGCATTTAATACTCATTTAATGCCAATTACTTTAATCTTCCTATTTTACAATAAATTTAAATTATAAATATTAACGGACCCCACAGAAATAGATGACGTTATTAATCTTACAGATTTATGCATAAGGAATAATTACTTCATGTTTAACCAAAAATTCTACAGACAATCAAAAGGATTAGCTATGGGGAGCCCACTTTCGCCTATTTGAGCAGACCTATACATGAGCTATTTTGAAACACATATAGTAAAGGCCTTCCCACAGATTTACAAATTTTAGTGGAGATATGTTGATGATGTTTTTGCTATCATTCCGGAATAACTTAAAGAAGATTCTCTAAACTTACTAAACATGCAAGATAATCACATCCAGTTTACAATAGAAGTAGAAAGACACAACACCCTACCCTCTTTGGACCTCAAGATAACTAGAAATCGTCATTGTGTAGATTTTGGAATATGCAGGAAGCCCACACACATAGATAATTACATAAAGAAGAATGAATACAACCCAGTTTCACATCAAATAGCTGTGTTTAGAAGTCTAATTCACCGGCTTTACAACGTCCCACTGAGTAAGGAAGAATTTTTGAAAGAACGACACATAAAAGAGATAGCAGTTTTAAACGGATTCAACCCAACCATCATAAGGAACATGATGAATAAAAAGGAAAAACTGAAGATAATATCAAAAAATACCACTCTCATACCACTTAAAAACACAAATTGGCAATATAGAAAATTCACCTACCATCCATGGGCTTTCAGAAAATTTGAACGAATCTTCAAAAGACTAAACTTAAAACTAGCACCCCAAAACAAATTTAGTCTTAGGAACCTGCTAAATAAACCACTAAAAAATTCAATCCCCAACAACTTTAAATCAGGAATTTATCAGATAAATTGTGAAACCTGTGAAGAAAGCTACATAGGAAAAACTAAGAGAAACTTGTTAACCAGGCAAAAAGAACACCAGAGGAACATTAATTTGAAACAAACAGAAAAATGTGCAGTTTCACAGCATTTTTGGACAGAAAACCACAACATTGGCCACAACATTAAACTGTGAACATCTTTAAGTGCACTCATAGAATTGGATATTTGGGAAAAAATATTCATAACAAAAAACCGTGATAAAGCTATAAATTTTGAAATCCCGGCATTAAATGAAGTATTAAAACTTAGTGCCCCTAACACGAGATGGCAGAGTGATCAGAGCTACATTGTAGTGGAAGAAGAGGAATGTTCATTTAGTCACCAAACAGCTGAGATTGAGATCGAATGATCTTGAAAACGTTTCAATTATACAACAACAAGTAAGTGAAGTTTGAATGTAAACATAGTGACTCATAAATCAAACTCAAAAATTTAAATTAGTTCTATAAGGGATGAAAACCAACCCTTAAAGGTTTCCTTTGGAATTGTACACTTCAAACCCTGGATTAACACATAAGGCACTTAAATTAAAGGGAGTCGATTAATGACACTAATCAACACTTACTTTTAAATTTTTCCGGAACATGTTTCAGAGACTTTGCCTCTATCCTCAGCCAGCCATCGACTGAGGATACAGGCAAAGTCTCTGAAACATGTTCCGGAAAAATTTAAAAGTAAGTGTTGTTTAATGTCATTAATCGACTCCCTTTAATTTAATTTATCATAACAACACTGTTTTCAACACTTCCAAGAAAGGAATTGCAACATAAGCGCACATTTTCAGATTCACACCAAATAATATTGGTTTCCTTGCAAATTTCTTTTTCGTGAAACACTAGACATTTTCGAAATGGGCCCAACGTTTTTGGTTGTAGGTGGTATCCTTTTAGTAAAGTGCTTTCTCTCAAGTATGAGGGGTGCTGTAGTGGTGGATTACTTACCCCCAGTATGAAGAGGCCTCTTAATATTATAGTACTCAATTAGGTTGCAAGCTATTGATACGCTTAAGTCCAGGCAGGTCACTATATTGCATCAATTTAGAGCTCTGCAAATTACTAAACAATTGTGTATGGTTACATCCAGTTGGTGTAAATATACTTTTTCTACCATTTAACTTTTTAATAAAGAGGGATATCTTGTAATAACTGATCCACACCACCCATATTTGACCCATCATTTCCACAAACATTGGAGTAGCTAACATGCCATCTGTAGACCAGTGCATGTCTAATGTAGGCTTAGAAATAATATGTACACTGTCCACTTCTGAATTTTGCTCTTAGTTCCTAAATTGCTTTTAGAGGTCAGGGCTCCTTTCATCCTACTCGCATATGCATCTGTTTCCATAACAATGAGGGACACTAAGTCAGCAATAAAAATTTTTTTTTGTGAAAATGTCAGTTGGTTGGATGTCAGAAGTTAGCTGTACACCAGAAAATATGCTTATTTGTCTATATGTTTGTGTTCGAGTTATTTTGACCACTTCACAAAGTTGATTCTTCATGGACCCCTGAAGCAAGCAGGTAATTTTCTTCCTCCTCACTGCTACCTCTCTCAAATATATTCTCAACACTTCTCTCATAATCGCCTTCAATATCCAAATCATGTCTAACAACAAAAGGTCTTCCAGATTTTTTAAAGAGATATCAGAAGCACAAACACATCCTACTCAAGCTAATTTAATATAATTTTGAGTCGAACTAACACTCAATACTCCACTTATTGCGTATTTACACAGAATGTGTTTTGTTAGGATTTTCCTAACATCATCAGCTGTTGTCGACTAATGGATGTTGGTTTGGTGAACTCAAGTGGATGATGCATTAAAACTACTTAATTTACAAAATCCTGCAAAAAAAATTTTCCATAGAAAAAGAGACAAACAATGAAATCCCTTTCTTATATTTGAAACTTACCAGAAAACATACAAAACTTGAATTTGGCATACATAGGAAGGAGTCACACAAAGAAAATTTCATAAAATCAGATGGATATAACCCAAGATAACACAAGCATGCTGTTATCAACAGTTTAACTTACAGGCTGGTTAATGTACCTTTAAACAAGATGGAATATATCAAAGAGTACAATAATATCATTCACATTGCAGAATACAATGGATTCAGTGCTCAATTGGTCAAAAAGAAAATTGATAAATTCAAAAGACAACAAAGATGCAAACAAGTGACTACTCTTTTCCCCAATCAGCAATGAAACTTCATACAGAAAATTTACATATCATCCCAGAGCTACACACCTTTTTCAAAAAGTCTTCAAAGAGCACAATATTACTATGGCCCCACAGAACAAATTTAGTGTACAACACCTTTTGAAATCACATAATACAAAGGAGATACCCTCAGACAAAAAGTCAGCTGTGTACCGGATAAACTGCAAAGGCTGTCACAACTTTTACATTGGAAAAACACAAAGGACCTTGAATATTAGGCTTAAAGAGCATTTTAGGAATGTCAGAAACAAAGAAATAGATAAATCGGCGGTAGCATACCATTTTTCGAAGGAGAATTATGATATAGAATCAGAAATCCACTTATTAAAAAGTGTCCAAGGTATGAGGTTTCATTGCTAATTGGGGAGAGAGTAGCTACTTGTTTGCATCTTAGTTGTCTTTTGAATTTATTTATTTTCTTGTTGACCAATTCAGCACTGTATCCATTGTATTCTGCAATGTGAATATTATTGTACGCTTTGTTATATTCTATCTTCTTTAAAGGTACATTAACCAGCCTGTAAGTTAAAGTGTTGATAACAGCATGCTTGTGTTGTCTTGGGTTATATCCATCTGATTTTATGAAATTTTCTATGTTTGTTTCCTTTCTGTGTATGGCATACACAGAACCTGACATTCCTCTCTCAGGATAAGGGAGATCTCCAACGTTAAGTCATATCGGAAGGTGAATGAAATGATGTTCAATTGAGTACAGGGTACATAGAGCTTAGATTTATCAGACATTCATATTTCAGGATAAGAGAAAACCTCCAAAGTTTAGTCATATCGGACAATGTATGAAATGTTAAAATGAGTACAGAGTGCATAGAGCTTAGAGTTACAAGACATTAATCTCTCAGGATAAGAGAAAACCTCCAAAGTTAAGTCGTATCGGACGATGAATAAAATGATGTTCATATCAGTACAGGGTACAAACAGCTTAGAGTTACCTGACATTCTTCTTACAGAAAGAGGGAAAACTTCCAACCTTAAGTCATATCGGCCAATGAATGAAATGATGTTCAAATGAGTACAGGGTCCATAGAGCTTAGAATTACCTGACATTCATCTCTCAGGATAAGAGAAGACCTCCAACGTTTAGTCATATCGGACGATGTATGAAATGTTAAAATGAGTACAGAGTGCATAGAGCTTAGAGTTACATGACATTCATCTTTCAGGACAAGAGAAAACATCCTAAGTTAAGTCAACTCGGACGATGAATAAAATGATGTTCGTATCAGTACAGGGTACATAGAGCTTAGAGTTACCTGACATTCATCTTACAGAAAGAGGGAAAACTTCCAACGTTAAGACATATCGGCCAATGAATGAAATGATTTTCAAATGAGTACAGGGTCCATAGAGCTTAGGGTTACCTGACATTCATCTCTCAGTATAAGGGAGATGTCCAACGTTAAGTCATATTGGACGGTGAATGAAATGATGTTCAATTGAGTACAGGGTACATAGAGCTTAGAGTTAGCAGACATTCATCTTTCAGGATAAGGGAAAGCCTCCAATGTTAAGTCATACCGGAAGATGAATGAAATGCCCAAATGTGTCCAGCGTCCATAGAGCTTAGAATGACATGACATTCATCTTTCAGTATAAGGGAAAACCTCCAATGTTAAGTCATATTGATGAATGAAATGTCCAAATGAGTCCAGCGTCCATAGAGCAGTTACCAGACATTCATCTTTCAGGATAAGGGAAAACCTCCAACATTAAGTCATATGGGACGATGAATGAAATTTTGTTCGAATGAGTACAGGGTACATAGAGCTTAGAGTTAGCAGACATTCATCTTTCAGGATAAGGGAAAGCCTCCAACATTAAGTCATACCGGAAGATGAATGAAATGCCCAAATGAGTCCATCGTCCATAGAGCTTAGAATTACATGACATTCATATTTCAGGATAAGGGAAAACCTCCAATGTTAAGTCTTATTGAAGAATGAAATGTCCAAATGAGTCCAGCGTCCATAGAGCTTAGAGTTACCAGACATTCATCTTTCAGGATAAGGGAAAACCTCCAATGTTAAGTCATATCAGACGATGAATGAAACAATATTTAAATGAGTACAGGGTACATAGAGCTAAAAGTTACCAGACCTTCATATTTCAGTACAAGGGAAAACCTCCAACGTTAAGTCATATTGGACAATGAATGAAATTATGTTCAAATGAGTACAGGGTCCATAGAGCTTAGAGTTACCTGACATTCATCTCTCAGGATAAGAGAAAACCTCCATCGTTTAGTCATATCGGATGATGTATAAAATGTTAAAATGAGTACAGAGTGTATAGAGCTTAGAGTTACATGACATTCATCTTTCAGGATAAGAGAAAACAACCAAAGTTAAGTCAAATCGGACGATGAATAAAATGATGTTCGTATCAGTACAGGGTACATAGAGCTTAGAGTTACTTGACATTCATCTTTCAGAAAGAGGGAAATCTTCCAACGTTAAGTCGTATCGGCCAATGAATGAAATGATTTTCAAATGAGTACAGGGTCCATAGAGCTCAGGGTTATCTGACATTCATCTCTCAGGATAAGGGAGATGTCCAATGTGAAGTCATATTGGACGGTGAATGAAATGATGTTCAATTGAGTACAGGGTACATAGAGCTTAGAGTTAGCAGACATTCATCTTTCAGGATAAGGGAAAGCCTCCAACGTTGTCATACCGGAAGATGAATGAAATGCCCAAATGTGTCCAGCGTCCATAGGGCTTAGAATGACATGACATTCATCTTTCAGTATAAGGGAAAACCTCCAATGTTAAGTCATATTGATGAATGAAATGTCCAAATGAGTCCAGCGTCTATAGAGCGGTTACCAGACATTAATCTTTCAGGATAAGGGAAAACCTCCAACATTAAGTCATATCGGACGATGAATGAAATTTTGTTCAAATGAGTACAGGGTACATAGAGCTTAGAGTTAGCAGACATTCATCTTTCAGGATAAGGGAAAGCCTCCAACGTTAAGTCATACTGGAAGATGAATGAAATGCCCAAATAAGGCCAGCGTCCATAGAGCTTAGAATTACATGACATTCATTTTTCAGGGTAAGGGAAAACCTCCAATGTTAAGTCATTTTGATGAATGAAATGTCCAAATGAGTCCAGCGTCCATAGAGCTTAGGTTTACCAGACATTCATCTTTCAGGATAAGGGAAAACCTCCAACGTTAAGTCATATCGGACGATGAATGAAACAATGTTTAAATGAGTACAGGGTACATAGAGCTAAGAGTTACCAGACATTCATATTTCAGGACAAGGGAAAACCTCCAACGTTAAGTCATATCAGACGATAAATGAAATTTTGTTCAAATGAGTACCGGGTACATAGGGCTTAGTGTTATCTGACATTCATCTTTCAGGATAAGGAAAACATCAGGAAAACCTTATCCAGGTAAGTCATGCTGACCGAGATTCGAACTCGGACCTCTTGAGCGTGAGGCAGACACACTACCATCTACGATATGGAGGCGGGCTAAGGTATACAGCATGTACTAATTAGTCAACATATCTTTTTCAAGTTTTTGTGTAATTTCTAAATAATAACGTCAATTCCCAACCAAAGATCATTTTGAGGTAAATGTCATTTGTTTTTTCCCTTTACTTTGTGTTGTTTATTAGAACAAAAAAAATATAAAACAGAAAAAGTGGTGGAAATAGACTCTTCCTTCATTTAACATCTTGAAATACGGGGTGCCGGGGTAGCGCAGTGGTTTTGCTCGCGGTCCTCGTGCTAAGGATCCCGAGTTCGATTCCCGGCTCTGGGGTTGGTGATTTTAAGTTGGCCCTATCCATGCCTTCACCTCTGTCTAGCACATGTGAAGTATCCCCTATGCCCAACGTGGTTCGGAGTCCACGGTATAAGCTGTAGGTCCTCTCGCCTCACCGTCATCTTCACTATCACGATATTATGGAGATTTTGGACACCGCTCTCTGGGTGCCTCCACCTGAGAAATGGGTCCCGACATCACGTGCTGGGGCGAGATTACCCCGAAGGCCAAGGTTGCCATATGGGGCATGTTGGTAACCAACCAACCACATCTTGAAATACCTAATCCAGCTCTATTTCCAAATCTTCGCATTTTTCGACTTCAACACCATCACGACAAAGACTTATAAGAATCATGGTAGATTGGTGGTATATATTTTAGTAATTTCATCAGGTCACTGTACAGAGCGTTCGAAGAGTCACCGGACTCAAACTTTGAAAAACTGTCTCTAGGGTATTTGACTGGATCTATTGGCAAGCTTTGCATTTCGGATAGTTGTAATTTTGAAGAATGACTTTACGCTGTTTTTAGGTCAGTGTAGCTCTTTTTTTTAAACTCGTTTATTGATCGATCAGCGCATCTGCGCTCTACAGATCATTGATCATAGACATTATTTACATGAGGTTCTACTCCCATTTGTCCTGGACCCGTAGGATCAAGACCCGGGCCTCTTTCAACCAGAGGTATCCGAGTTGTCCCAAAGGGTGCCCGGCGTCCTCCGTGGGGCTTTCCATAGGGCAATACCTGGGTTACTAACAAGCCCCCCCCCCATCTGGTCCAAGGACAAAAGACGGGATGGAAGTGGATACGCCACATAGGCGCGTCAACACCAAAAGGTGAAGGCTACCGATATGACCTCGCTGGGGCCGCCTGGTGATCTAGCATGCCTTCTACTAGCTCCGCAGGCTAGTACCCGAGAATATTAATGGCTTCCCTCAACCCCGTCCGGAGACGTGCCCGATCACCCACGGGTATCAGGAACCACATATAAATTGCAAGCCCTTATTAGGATTACAGTGAAATATGAATGTCATTTGAGTATCATTTGTTCATCGTCAGAAATGACTTAACGTTGGAGGTTTTCCTTATCCTGAAAAATGAATGTCTGGTAACTCTAAGCCCTACGTAACCTGGACTCATCTGAGTATCATTTCATCCAGCGTGGACATGTTTTAAGTTTTGAGGCTTTTCCTTATCATGAAATAAGAATAACAGGTACCTATAAGCTCTATGTACCCTGGACTCCTTTGCGCAAAAGTTCACATTTAACCGCATATACCAACGTTCAAGTTTTACATATTAAGATCTCGCAATTTTAAGCTGTATGTACCTGGATTAATTTGAGTATGGATTCATTCACAGTGTGATATGAGTTAACCTTTCTGGTTCTCCCTTAAACTGAAATGTGAACGTCAAGCAACTTTAAGCTCTATGAACCTGTACTCATTTGAGTACCATTTCTTTCGTCGTCCGATATGCCTTAGGGTTGGAGGCTTTCCCTTATCAAAAATATGAATGTCAGCATAACTCCACGCCCTATGTATATTCATTTGAATATCACTTCATAAACCGCCCGATATGCTTAAATGTTGGAGGTTTCTCCTTATACTGAAATATGAATGTCAGGTAATCGTAGGTCTATGTGCCCTGGATTCATATAGGCATTATTTCATTCATCCACCGATATGACTTAACCTTGAAAGTGTCCCTTATCCTGAAATATGAATTCCAGGTAACTCTAAGCTCTATGTACCCTGGACTCATTTGAGTATCTTATACTATGTATTTTAGATGGCTAGTGGTAATCATTTTAACTTATAATTGAGATGATTTGCTGAATTTTAACTAAGGAATGAGGCGAATGATGCATATTCTCTAAGTTTTACGGAGAGTATCCTCGCCAATGTTAGTTATTTTTGTTCGAATGGATTCCTCGAGAACGTCAATTGTCCGTGGCCTATTATTGTACTCTCTATCTTTTAGGTACCACCAAAAGAAAAAAGCCGGTGAGGTTAGGTCTGGGGATCTGGGGGACCATAGAGCTTTTGAGACTATTCGATTATCAAAGAAACTGGTTACAAGTTCCATGGTGTCATTAGATGTATGACTCGTTGCTACATCTTGCTGGAAATAAATTTCTCTCAATTCGATATCATCTCCGTAAAACTTCAGAGAATATGGTGAGACGAGTGCAAACATGTAATGAGGACACTTCCAACATTTTCTCTGAGATGTAAATAGTGTAATGTAATCTCCCAATTGTGTATTATAGTCTCCCAAAGTTGCACTGTGTCCTATTATGAGCTACTGAAATGGTTCAGGTTTATATGGATAGCAATATGGAAGAGATACCATCCGAGAATTCGACTACTGACCAGAGAAAACCTAGGTTGGAATGTGCAGTATACGGAGATCGAAACCAGAATTGCCAGAATGAGCGCCACATGACGCCCAACTCCTCCATTTGGCAGTAGTTTCTTACAAACTGGATACACTCCTTAACTACAAACCACTGGTGACATTGTGTGGTTAACAAAAGACTGACACCTGTTTATTGAAGTGCACATCTTTTCTCAACGGACAAACTTCTCGTTTTCTTTTTGAATACCTTACGCATTCTTTGAGCTTTTCATTTTGCGTTCACTAATGACCTGTTTCTCTGACTACAGCAGGGCAAATGTCACTTAAATACATACGAGAATATTATTTACTTACCCACACTTGCTCCATTTAATTGCGAATTAGATCATCTGAGTTATTCACAACACTGGACCTAATTAAAGACGCCAAGGGTGTAATATTTTCTCTAGAATGTTGACATCTCTTTCCTCTTTTGCTATGTTAACTGCTGTGTCAACTAAAAATACATTTATCATTGCTAGTAACAATTTTTAAACTCTCAACAGACCGCAGACACTTTGTTCTTTCTTAAAATATGCTGCATTAATCAACAAGTTGGTGTTTCATCAAAGCAGTTTATCTTTTCATATGTCTATCTGGTAACTCTAAGCTCTATGTACCCTGAACACATTTGAACCTCATTTCATTCATCGTCCGACATGACTTAACGTTGGAAGGTTTCTGTTATCCTGAAAGATGAATGTCTAGTAACTCTAGGCTCTATGTACCCTGTACTCCCTTTCGATTGAGCAAGAATGGCGTCATAGTTGACTGGCGAGTCTATCTTTAAATCATATTGCCCTCTACGGAGAAGAAGCGGTAGCTTTTGCCGAACAGTATGCAAATTACAGCGCTCTGATTGTGGTTGCGCTGGTAACTAATACAACCAGCTGCCCCTGGATATGAACACAGAGCACCGCGTCCTCATGGTTGAATGCTACTTTCGTACTGGCCTTAAAATTAGTGTGACATATAAATATAATTTAAACTTCTGCATAGAGGAGTTTATGCAACGCTATCCAGCATTTAGACAAGTCCCTCGGGGCGTAATGTCAAAAGTGTCCAGGTACCGTCAAATTGACATACTTTTGTTTGCAACATAAACGTCTTACGTTTTATCAGTATACGATACAAAACTTTTTGTCATTCTCACGCTTAATTAAAATGTCTATTAATGTTGGTATCCTTATGTCTTTTAAACCAACAGATGTGTCAAACATTTCAAGATACAGGATTAGTTACTGGCAAAGAGATTGACACTGGACGCTATAAAGTGACTGGTTCTAATCTAGAAGCAATAAGTGATGTTATGACAGAAAGGCTTCAAGCATACCTTCTCCCAATACAGACAGTGTTTAAGGGGAAGAGAGAAAGGAAATATAAGAAAATGGACACATAAGACTATGTACTTGAGATATTTTCTTGTTTAGGCTTGAATAAAAGCTTTGTACATTTTTTAAGACTAATTTATTTTTCATTCGCAGAACATGTTCTGCTAATTTTCTGGTTTGTGATGAAGTTACACTGTGAGAAACTGTGGGTGATAGAAAAGAATTGAGATCAAATTGAAACATTTCTATTTAATGTGACCCGTTTACAATTTGCATATATGTCTACTATAACACAAAAACAAATGTTCACTGTAAAATAAGTGTTCATTGACTTATCATTTCATATACTCTTAATGGCGGGCAGACCCACCTCTCAAATAGTATATTTACCTGTCGGTAGAGGGAGGCCTCAAAGCTGCTTTCAGCACATCAAATACGATCGCAAGCCGCTAGGGGAATCGTATATAAACTCGCTCCATCAGCGATGCTATTGATGACGTCAAATTTTGTGCGGTAAAATAATAAAAAGGAACACCGTGTATTTACTACCCATTTAGTTGCATTTCTCACTCATTTCTTTCCTTTTTCCAGACGGTGTGGGGGATGCAGATTCAGCAATGACATCTTTAGACGGCCCCATATTCACCACTGTTCACTACAACGAAATGAATCATAAATAAAGCACACATAGTTGACATGTGTCATTTTTACACTGAGCATATCTTCGTTTTCACTATAGACAAATGTTAAAGGTGGAAAATGAAATCGTTAGGATATTGCAGTTGATTTGATAGTTCATCATATGAAAGGTAGGTGTGCACGGTCATGCTTCTATCTCAAAATTCGATGTCGGTTGTGATCTGCCATTACTCGATTTAATCAGACTGCCTCAATTGTTTGTATCTGTGTCAAACAATTGTGATACGAAGGTGGTCTGAGAAGTTTCCGACCTAATAAAGATACAAGACTTTTTTTTGGAGCCGGTTCCCGCTTTGCAGTTCACTGTTTGGACTGTGTTTTTGTTTCGGGCGTATAATGGTGTACCCAAGTTTCATCTAAAATAATTAATCGGCCCCAAAAGTCGGATTAATTGCGCCTAAACTGCGCCAACAGAGCGTTGGAAATGTTCATTCGAACACGTTTTTGCTCTAACGGTAACAAACGCGGCACCCAGCGAGCGGACAGCTTTCTCATGTCTAAATGTTGATTTCGTATGTGACAAACACATTCTTTTGACATTTTCCTAGCCTCTGCTATCTCTCTCACTTTAATTCGGCTGTCTTCCAGCACCTTTTGGTGTACTTTGGCGATGTTTTCTTCGGTGGTTGCAGTTTTTGGACGTTCTGAACGTTCAAGGTATCCCAAGCTCTTAGGGCCACGTTTAAATTCAGCTGCCCAAAATTGCACTGTGATAAATGATGGTGAAGTGTCGCCATACACAGAATCCAACTCATCTTTGATTTGCGTAGGCGTATTGTCTTTCAAAAACAAATATTTAATGACAGCTCGATATTCGATTTTGTTCATTTTAATAAAAAAAAAACTCACAAAACCTCACTCAAACGGCTGTTACATAACAACTGAGCGTCCAAAATGGCTGAAATTTTGGTAACTGTCAACAGATGGACAACGAAATGCACTAGCTTTTATTTAGGAGTGCTGTCATCTTCATGTTAAGGTCGGAAACTTTCAGACCAACCTCGTATATTATTATTATTTGTTCTTTTTGTGGAAACCAAAATATTAGAATGTTCTGCACGTTATTTGACTGCTGGACGGTTCTGAATGCAGAATAATGTTTTTTCGGCATACTGTACTCATCGTTCGCTAATTAAAAGTCGTTTTGACGGATTTCGTATTGAAAAATAGAAATGTTGTGAAACCCATGATCCTTTTTGGTCAACAATAAAATTCTTCGAGCCGCAAATATAATTCGTTTCGTTTTACCATGTTATTCCCTGCCATGAAAGTGGCTGTAAGTTTTAGCTGGGCAGGTAATGGCGTCTGGATTAAGGCAATAAATGAGGAGAGTTTTCAAAAATGCATGGTCTCGTGTAAAACTGGAGCCAAGGAAAGGCCACTGTAAACCATCCCATGAAGAGTAGTACAGCTTTTTGTTCTTTTCAATAATTCATTACTAAGATTTGCTGAGAGGACTCGAGCCAGCTCCTCTAGGACAGTAATTATTATCTTATATCTATAGTAGACTTACGTGATATACTCGGAGCTTGCTCTGAAAGGGAAGCAGCTCGGACAAGATTTTACGTTACCTCCAGTAAGTGTGCATGTGTGCATATATAATGGAACCATTTTCATTCTTGCTTTCAAATATTTCGATTTAAAATTTTCAAAAGCGACAAGAGAGTGAAATTTTTTCACGTCCATTTCTTTTTCCTAGAAGCACAGTAAACAGTTGGGAATGCTAAAGGTATTTATTCAAACCATTTTGTTGAATGTAGCACCAGAAGAAATTCTTGATAAGCAAACGACCATTTATGCATCATTCTCAATGTTCTACTAAGTTGTAGGGAAGGTTAAGTAAAGCAATGCCCATTGCCCAATAATAATGAACAAAGAGATCCCTGGATTACTGTATACTGATGATTTAATGGTAGGAGCAATTTCTGTAGTAGGTCTACAAAAATCAATAGAGGCAATCCATAGGTTTCGCGCTGAGTGGGGATTAAGTATAAATAGCAACAAGTAGAAAACAATGGTATTTAAAGGAGGATTGATACTGAGGAAAGGAGAGGAGTGGTACATAGCAGATCAAAAGGTAGAAGTGGTAAAGGAGTATGACTGTTTAGGTGTAAGGATGTGTAGCAGTGGAGGGTGGGTCGCACAATCCAGAAAAGTGATAGCTAATGGCAGGGTGGTAATGGCAGGGGTAAGAATATGTAAACATTAACTGGAGATGTCAATTAGATGGTTAGAAAGAATGTATGAAGCGGTCCTTGAATCCAGAACAGTGTATGGGGCACATCAGAGTTAGGAACACAATTAGACGAGATGTATGGATTGTTTTGCAAAGAACTACTAGGGCTGTCAAAATCGTCACCAAGAGAAGTGGCATTACTAGAGTTGGGTAATGCAAAACGGAGAGGAATAATAACAGACATTTTGGTATAAGTGTATTAAAGGGCAGAAAGGGGAATTATTGAATCTGTGCATGAAGCAACAGAAAAGCATTAAGAACACAAACAGTTGGTGGTCGGAATTGGAAAGAACTCTATCGAAGATAGGCATGGGAGATTTATAGAGAGCAGAGGAGATTAATCATAGCGGTTTTTGGAAGGAAGTAAGAACCAGAGTACAAGACATAATGCACAGGAGGTATGGGAAAGTATACAAGAAAAGAAATCTTTGAAATTTTCTAAGCAATTAAAGACAGAATGGGGTAGGGAGAAATATCAATGTGCCGAACTGGAAGGGAAGGCATAGCATGGATGAGAGTAGGAATAATATATCTAAAACGGTTGAGAAGTAACGAGGTAGGAATATATGAATTTTGTTGAAATGAAGAGAGCACTGTAGAGTGTAGAGTGGAGTGTAAGGAATTAAATTTCAGGAGAAAAATATGGGATAAGAAATGGGATAGTGTGAGCAAAGAGTTAGTAACGTTATGCACATTAACGGGGACAAGTGAAAGAAAAATAGATGTATAGGAGAATCCTTGTACAAGTTAAGAGAAAAGTGGATTAGGGTAAAAGAAGCGAAGGTCTAGAAGAAATAACACCAAGCTGCTCAGGAAAACCAAAGGTTTATTACCAGGGGAGCTGAGTCAGCGAGTAAATCTTAGGTCATTAACTTCATGTATTTGTACAGGATGTATAATAGTGTATGTTTGATGTTAAAGTCAATGTAGTGAAACTGTAATGGAAACTATATATACAAATAATTACTAAATTGTAATTGATTTTGAAGTGTTATCTGATAGTTAACATATGAAAACTGCTCATGAAAGTTTCTTCAAAACAAAACATTCGTTTATACAGTGCGATCCATATGAACCTGAACCATTTCAATAGTCCATAACTTTTGAATCAATAAAAGGACACACGTGCAACTTTGGGAGAATATACTACACAATTGGGAGATGACATTACACTATTTACATCTCAGAGAAAATGTTGGAAGTGTCCTCCGCGGCCTATTCTTGCACACTCTATTTTTAGTTACCCCCACAAGAAAAAATCCGGTGAGGTTAGATCAGGAGATCTGAGGGGCACAGACCTTTTGGGTCTATTCGATTATCAAAGAAACTGGTTACAAGGTCCATGGTATCATCAGATGTATGGCACGTTGCTCCATCTTGCTGGAACTAACCTTCTCGCAACTCGATATTATTTTGCTGCTCCACAAATGTCTTGAAGATACTCATATAAACTTCAGTGTCTACAGTCGTATCAAAGAAAATAGGACCAACGATCCATAGATGGGTGCCGCGTTTGCTCACGTTAGACCAAGAACGTGTTCGAATGAACATTTCCAACGCTCTGTTGGCGCAGTTTAGGAGCAGTAAACCCGAGTTTTGGCGCCGATTAATTACTGTAGATGAAACTTAGATACACCATTATACGCCCGAAACAAAAATACAGTCCAAACAGTGGACTGCAAAGGGGGAACCTGTTCCAAAAAAAAAAGGAAAGAAAGAAAAAGCTGTTTTTTGTGCTGGGAAAGTGATGGTGACTGTTTAGGGGGAGGATAGTCATGGAGTTATTTTAATAGATTATCTTCAAAATGGAAAAACCATTACAGGAGCATACTACGCATCATTACTTGACAAGCTGAATGCAGAACTTGCGAAAAGCGGCCACATTTGCAGAAAAAGAAAATCGTGCTTAACCAAGATAACGTACCGTCTCAC
Source organism: Mantis religiosa (assembly GCA_030765055.1). Taxonomy (NCBI): domain Eukaryota; kingdom Metazoa; phylum Arthropoda; class Insecta; order Mantodea; family Mantidae; genus Mantis; species Mantis religiosa. The sequence goes on from JAUKNK010000401.1 coordinate 434,619, forward strand.
ACTTCAGCGGTGGCAATGGCGAAAATCTACGAATTACGGTTTGAACTGCTTGATTATTCGCCTTACTCACCAGAACTAGCCCCAAGCGACTTCTTTTTGTTCCCTCATCTAATAATTGCACTCGGAGGACAGAGATTTTCGTCAAATTAACAGGCAATCACCTTCGTGAAGAATTATTTTGCAGAGTAAAACGCCACATACTATTTGGACGGGATACGGAGCCGGGAGCATCGCTGGGAGAAGTGTGTAGAGTTACAAAGAGACTATGCTGAAAAACGCCGCGTACAATTTGGACGGGTTACAGCGATGGGAGCATCGCTGGGAGAAGTGTGTAGAGTTACAAGGTGACTATGTTGAAAAACGCTGAGTACTATTTGGACGGGTTACAGAGATGGGAGCATCGCGGGGAGAAGTGTGTAGAGTTACAAAGAGACTATGCTGAAAAACGCCCAGTACTATTTGGACGGGTTACAGAGATGGGAGCATCGCTGGGAGAAGTGTGTAGAGTTACAAGGAGACTATGTTGAAAAACGCTGAGTACTATTTGGACGGGTTACAGAGATGGGAGCATCACTGGGAGAACTGTGTAGAGTTACAAGGAGACTATGTTGAAAAACACCGAGTACTATTTGGACGGGTTACAGAGATGAGAGCATCGCTGGGAGAAGTGTGTAGAGTTACAAGGTGACTATGTTGAAAAACGCCGAGTACTATTTGGACGGGTTACAGAGATGGGAGCATCGCTGGGAGAAGTGTGTAGAGTTACAAGGAGACTATGTTGAAAAACACCGAATACTATTTGGACGGGTTACAGAGATGGGAGCATCGCTGGGAGAAGTGTGTAGAGTTACAAGGAGACTATGTTGAAAAACGCTGAGTACTATTTGGACGGGTTACAGAGATGGGAGCATCGCTGGGAGAACTGTGTAGAGTTACAAGGAGACTATGTTGAAAAACGCCGAGTACTATTTGGACGGGTTACAGAGATGAGAGCATCGCTGGGAGAAGTGTGTAGAGTTACAAGGAGACTATGTTGAAAAACACCGAGTACTATTTGGACGGGTTACAGAGATGGGAACATCGCTGGGAGAAGTGTGTAGAGTTACAAGGAGACTATGTTGAAAAACGCCGAGTACTATTTGGACGGGTTACAGAGATGGGAGCGTCGCTGGGAGAACTGTGTAGAGTTACAAGGAGACTATGTTGAAAAACGTCGAGTACTATTTGGACGGGTTACAGAGATGGGAGCATCGCTGGGAGAAGTGTGTAGAGTTACAAGGAGACTATGTTGAAAAACGCCGAGTACTATTTGGACGGGTTACAAAGATAGGAGCATCGCTGGGAGAAGTGTGTAGAGTTACAAAGAGACTATGTTGAAAAACGCCGAGCACTATTTGGACGGGTTACAGAGATGGGAGCATCGCTGGGAGAAATGTGTAGAGTTACAAGGAGACTATGTTGAAAATCGCCGAGTACTATTTGGACGGGTTACAGAGATGGGAGCATCGCTGGGAGAAGTGTGTAGAGTTACAAGGAGGCTATGTTGGAAAACGCCGAGTACTATTTGGACGGGTTACAGAGATGGGAGCATCGCTGGGAGAAGTGTGTAGAGTTACAAGGAGACTATGTTGGAAAACGCCGAGTACTATATGGACGGGTTACAGAGATGGGAGCATCGCTGGGAGAAGTGTGTAGAGTTACAAGGAGACTATGTTGAAGAACAAAATCTGAGAAAATGTCTTGTATATTTATTTGGAGAGGCAGGCAACTTTTCAGATCACCTATGTAGGTGTAACAATTTTGATGTAAAGGTATATTTTATGGGTTTTCATAGCTATAAAAATATATGTGTTAATATTCCGCTAACTCTAGCGTGGTGGTAGCGTGTCTGCCTCACGTTCAAGGGGTCCCGAGCTCGAATCTCGGTCAGGGTGAGTTACCTGAATAAGGTTTCATCCGGAGTTTTCCCTTATCCTGAAAGACAAATGTCGGGTAACTCTAGGCTCTATGGACCCTGGGCTCATTTGAGCACCATTTCACCCAGTCCATTCATCGTCCGATATGGCTTAATGCTGGAGGATGCAAATTATAAAAATAGAATCTACACAATTAAGAATTAATTTTGTGTAAATTATTTTAACTCTAGACAGGATTGGTTATTGAAAATATGAGACATAACAGATATTCTTATTTATATTTGTCTCAGCCATTTCCATGATTTTTGCTGTTACTGGTTTGAATTGTTTCAAAGATTCTCATTTTTGAAATGATAAAACTGAACCTTTGTGGCTAAAAGGAAATTATATTTAAACTATATCTGCAAAAGCTCATCCCAATTAATATGAAATAGATAAGAGAATAAGAGTTTTAAGAATAATTTGTGGAGAAAGTCATGTGATACTGACATACGATTTTTAATGTTTTAGATATCAATAATCGTCCCGGAGATGATCTTACAAACCAGCAGGTCGCGTTTTGGAGGAAGGCAAACCCCAGAAATCAACGAAGAGTGAAGAAATTATCATATACTAATCATATACTGTTCATTATTTAGGACAAAATATAAATAAATTTTAAAGTGTTTTCTGAATAAATTTATAAATAATTGATAGCATTGATTTACAAAATAAATTATATATGTACAATTTGTAGCCTCGGTTATGAATTTGTAATTTTTTTTCACCCTAGTTGCTGATGTAAAACATTTTCAGTCCTGAGAAGAGTTTAATTCAGAAGCATAATCGTACTGGTGTGCGGTGCTGTGTTACCAAGCAATCGATGTATCGATTATTGCAAACCTTCAGCGAGGCAAGGGTATGTGCTGGATTATTAATTCGTAAGCGGACTGGGAAAGTGTATATAAAAGTAAAGTACACAAGAGAAAAAGCAGGCAATCGATCTTGAAACAGCTGTCATTTTCCGGCCTGTAGCAGTTGTTCCAGCACTCGGTACAAAACTAACCACATTTTCATCATATTGCCGCTTTAAAGAGACCTTACGTGTCAAACATCCACCTCTTTTTTCATTTGATTATTAAATGCCGCTAATTTCTAACCTTATAAACAAGTGTTTGGAATATTTTATAAGAAAAAAATTGAAGCACTCAATTTCAGAAGTTGTTAAGTCAATGATTTTGAGGAATCCTGTGAAACACACGATAAGCACTCTGAATACCAGTTCTGTAATAGTACTAAAATATTTGCGGATCAGAAGATGTTAGGCTGAACATATTACGAGTGCTGTTCAATAAAGAATTATCACAATTTTTTTAACAACGTACCTTTAGTCATCCTCATAATTTTCATAGTCCTCCTCAAAATAGTTTCCCCTGAATGCAATGCACTTTTCCACGCGTTTCTGCCAGTCTTCAAAGACATGCTGGAAACCATATTTTGAGAGATCCTTCAAAATCGCCTCCGCAGCCTTCACCACTGCTTCTGATGATGGATAATGCCTCCCACGAAGGCGTTTCTTCAAGTTAGGGAATAGAAAAATGTCACAAGGGGCTAAATCTGGACTATAGGGAGGGTGAGGGATGCACTTCACGTTGATTTTTGGAAGATATTCAGCAACAACATTGACAATATGCGCCCGCTCATCGTGGTGCAGCATCCAGCCTGCTTCATGCGCCTGATAAGGACTTGCAATGTTTTCAAGACATCCCCTACTATCCAGCTACTGATGTGTGTGCAGGTACAACATGCTGATAAACCATTCCATGAATATCAAAGAATGAGATGACCATAACTTTCCCAGCAGAAGCAACCACTTGTGATTTTTCGGGGGTCGGTGATGAAGGATATTTCTACACTGAGTTTTGCTCTTTGCTCTCAGGCTCAAAATGATGTAGCCAAGTTTCATCAGCAGTGATTACGTTTGAAAGAAACTCCGGATCTTCCTCTAACATCAACTTCAACTGCATGTTACCTCCATTGCAGCGGTAGGCGATACTGAACATGTCTGAACTTGCCTGGTTCTCACAGGTGGAAACCAGGAATACCAACAATGAAACTACTACGGCGCGTTTGTTTCACATTAAGCTAACAGAATATAAGACTGAATTTTAGTGCGAAAAATTAAGTCCGTAAAAAATTATGATCATTCTTTATTGAACAGCCCTCGTATGACCCTGGCATGTTGAATGGACATCAATTTTAAAAATAAAAGTTGCTAGGTCAGCCTTTTCAGGTTAGATGTTGTTAAGTCTGGTATTTGCCGCATTAGCCGTTTGATGGTGCAACTACACTGTACCACCCAAGCTCTTTGATATCAGCTGTTGGTACATTTTAGATTAGTCATTTTTAGACATTCCTCAAGTGCGCTTTCAGGAAGTTTATCTGTACCTCTCAATACCAGGACACTCTTTCATGCCTATTGACAGAATTTTTGACAATACTGAGAAGAAGAAACGATCAATGGATAAAGCCTTAGTCCTTACACATGAGTGAAACTGATCAAAGATTCACTACAGAAGAAGCCAATTGATGTTGTCTATGTCAAACGTCCACTGACCAATAACGGGGAACATGATGGCACTCCAGTTGTTGAAGCTTTTGACTTCAAAAATGCCCTCAACCATGTCCTTGTAAGAAGTACTCCTGAATTCACTTTAATACGGGGTGTGCATTTCCAAAGAAGATGTGCACCAGAAGTTCCTCACACAATGTCTTCCTCACTTTATCGTCCCCAGTCTCTTTTGAGGAGAGTAGTGAGGTTGCAAGTCTTACACAAGGCATGTGTACCAGATAGGCTTCGGAAGATTAAGAAGGCAAACTATTACGATGTTCGTTCACTGTTACGTGTTCCTAGTCAATATTTTCCTCTGTCTATTTTTCTCTTCCTCTCTTCCTCTCTATTTTTACGAGTTTAACCGCTTTCAACAATAAAAGCTGGATGGAGAGTCAAATTGCTAAGCTGTGCTAAATAATCCATCACGTCGTCTTCTATCTGTATTTATTTGTTCACTTTACGTCCTCCAACGTTAAGTCATTTATATTTGTTGTAAACTGTTAGCTTATAATTAACCTCAAAATTGGATAACGCAGTACACACTACATGTTGCAGTGTATAACGCAGTTCATGTTTCAAACTTCTCATCTGTGTTTCGGAAATAGGCGGAACCTATCGAATGAGGGCTTGGGACCCTAATGCTTTTGTTTTATTCCTCATAATTATAGTCTCAGCACTGTAAGTTCGACAACAAAATGGATGCTCGTGATTTTATGGAAAATGTACCCCTTGGCTGCGACAGTTTAGGTGCACATTTTGGTTATTGCTACACTGAAGCGCAGAAGAAGATTCACCTAACCTAAGAGGTTTGGACATTCTCAAACTGCAGGGCGTAGTTCCAGACAGGGAGGTAGAGATGAACGCTATCTGATGCAGGAACAACCATCGGCTGGAGGCCACACACAACACCTTCCTTCAGCGTGTGCAGGTAAACGGTGGTTTTGGCGCCCATGCTGTGGTGCGGTTTGCTTATCTGTGGCTGGTAGTGCACACCTCAAAAGATATTGAGGACGAACTAGGACTGGCTCATGATACAACTATAGCCTGGAGCAGCTACTTTCGCAATGTGGCCACGAAGATCGCGTGGCACGACTTCCACCAAATTGGCGGCTTCGGGAACATCGTGGAACTGGATAAAACGCATCTCTTCCAGCGGAAATACCACGTCGGTCGCCGGGCGATGCGAAGGAGCCACTGGTTGGTTGGTGGTATAAGCCGGTCAACAAAACTCCGCATCGGCTTGCTGGTGCCAAACCGTTCCACAGAAACCCTGCTGCCCATCTTACAACAGTACATCGATCCCGACAGCTTCATGGTCACAGATAACTGGAGGGCATATCGAGAATGCAACAAAGTTTTCCGAGGTCATGGGACCGTCAACCATAAACTGCATTTCGTGCACCCCCCTCCAGGGATAGAGATCCTATATGAGTACCTACCGGTGACTTTAATCCCCAGTGCTTGGATGATGAGTGGTATGAACCACCACCAGCAGCCAATGTCCAACCTCTGAGGTACCACACCCAAAACAAACAGAGGTCATGGAAATCTTTGAAGAAGGTGCTGCGTTCGTGTACCAGCCTGCAGTATGCACCAACCTACATCGGGGAGTGGATGCACCGGCAGAACATTCTGAACAGGCCAGATGACAGAAAGGAGCGATTTTTTTACCCTCTTACGAGACATCACTAGAGCATTTCCAGGTGCTGAGAAAACAGCGATGTCCGAAAACCTCCAAGACTGCAGCTCCTACGTTTGCTACCCAAATTAATCTCAACGGCTTAGCAAACAATAAAACCATCGAAACAACACACACCCCTGTAAATTCTCTCCTAATCAACTCCGGACAAAACCCTCCACAATAACAAAATTCTATTCTAAATCCATGTTACATTTTCCTTCTCCTCACAACATAAAGCCTATATCAATATCCCACACCTCATATACATCCTAGATAAACATTTTCCTACTCCAACCAACCCCAAATAAAACCTATATAGAATTTAACATACCTCCCATGTAAAACTTTTTTGAACTCTTAGCAACTCTAAAAATCGTTTCATCATCACATCTATTATACTGTCCGCTTTTTGTTTAAAAGGATGAATTGAACTTATTTCTTTTGACTGTTTTATGTGTAATAAAAGTAACCACACTTATAAATTGTATAACACTTAATTTTCTGTTACACCATCATCATAGCTGTGAAAATCATTGTGTAAACCGCCACTGGATAGCGTGCCTGCCCTTCGCGTAACTTCGCCCTTCCCTTCTCTTTCACTGTGAATGCGAGTGCCCGAGAAGTTGTAAATACAGAATGACCCAAACGCCCTACTCTTATGAAAATATTGTAATAGCCTATACAGAATTGTAGTTTTATGATTTAGTACATTGTTTGGAAATTCACAGAGAAATGGACAGTAAAAATCTAGTTATTGAGTATAGCTTTTATTTTGATTCACTCATTCATTCATTTATTATCTGCTTAAAAGAATACAAAACATATTCAAAGCATCAAGTTACAACCAGAAAAGCACATAGTTTAATATCTACATAAACAAGTTCTAAAATAACCTAATTAAAATAATAAATCATAAACTATACACTATTACACTTATACTAATACTATTTATTTAATCAATATTATTTAAGATATCCGTCAGTTGAGTAATAGCAACCTTCCATACAATATTTCTTTAATTTTTTCTTGAATACTTTAAGATTATGAATATTTTTCAGATAGGTAGGGAGTTTATTATACAGTTCATGAGCTGCAGCAGTAGGCCTGGTTTTATATAGTTCTAATCTGTGTGACTGTAAATTAGAATTTGAATTTCCTCTGGTGTAGTGCTCATGTATTTGTTTATTTGTTTTACCTTTATCTTGCCTGTTAATTAATTCACTATTACTTCATATATGTAAAGTAAATATACAGTTAAAATATTTAGGTCTTTGAAGGTTTGCCTGCAAGAGTCTATTTGTTTCATTCCCGTAATTAGTCTTATTGCTCTTTTTTGGAGAAGGAATACTCGGCTAGTGTATGTTTTAGCACAGCGTTCCCACACTGTTAACCCATATTATAACAATCCATAATATAACATTGTCTGCGTATTAACATCCACTATGTTCATTATTTTTTCATTACGAATAACCCTGAGCTCATTTTGTAGCATATATGATCAATCAATTTGTTCCTGTTAGGTTTTTATACACAATTAGTCCTAGAAAATTTGTGCTATCGACTGCATTTACCTCCCTGTTTTCGAGTATTATCTTTGTATTTGATGGCGACCTCTTCTGTGGACAGGTATGTAATGCTTTAAGTAATATCTGCTATAGCCTTTGTGGACCATTGTGACTTCAAAGTAACAAAATATTCTTTTTAAATAAAATTACTTTTTTAATTTGACAAATTCTTGTAAGTTTCGTTATGCAACGTTAAACAATAATACAGGAGAAAGCATTTTTACTATCGTAGTAAACAAATTTGGGATGTAGAATGTTAATATTGGTTTGAATAAAAACATTTTATCATATGTTTTTGAAGCGCTAATGCGCCATTGTTTTATTTCTGGTGTTTAGTGTTGCCAGAACGATCTGGAGTCACGCCTGGAGACCAACCAGCCACGGAGACAAAAGAACACGAACCTAGTTTGTCTAAATGGGGAAAAATTGTTAAACAAAAGTTTCTAGTTTATTATTGTGGAAATATTCCTCACATAATACAAGTATACTACTACTTATCTACTGTTAATACTAATGCTGTGATTACCAGTAAGCGAACCTATACCATGCCAAATCAAAATTATAAAAGCGTACCTTATTAATAATATTTTTTGAAGATCTCGCTGCATTCAGAAGAATTTTGTTTTTAAGAACACATTGTAGAAATGTAAATTTTTATTCACAGACATCACATTCTGCACTTATACATTCACTCATCACTACGAACGTTTTGTAATCACTGTTTATACGAGATGTTCGCCCTGTAACCATTCTTCACGGAACGAACTTCGATATCGTCGATTCATTTCACTGTTATTACTCAAAATGTTCAATTATTAACTCTTAGTATATCCACACACGAGCCGAGCGTTCCAACAATTACCGGTAAACTGACCACGAACAAGCGAACACAGAAATAGATGTCGCCACTAGCCACGTTTTCAGTTTATTATGTGAGCCGAATATTGCACATGCGACACTGAAAAGTTGTTGAATAAAAATAGAAACGCATCGTTTTGTTTCAATAAGAAATAAACAATCGAACATAACTATTTAAAATAATTATAGAGTGAGATCATATTCAAGTTCATAGATTGAAGACATTCATTCCAAACCCGGACAATCGGTGCGAGGCCCGGAGATCTGGCAACCCTGCTGATGCTACTTTTAGCGATCTGCCTTTTTTTCTTTAAACATTTGGCTTTAATTTCCGTTTCCTGTATATTCTTATGCGTATAATGCAATATACAAATGAACCTATTTTTTAAATCATGTATCTCAATTTATATATAATAAATAGGAAATAAGCACCAGGAGCAACGGTTTCTGAAAAAAGTACACGTTAGTGAGTAACGAAAGACATGTAAAGGTAAGAGGTTATATTTTATATACAGTATATAACATTCTTATCCGTAAACATCAGATTTTAAAAGAAATTCATTCTCTACTTGCTTAAAAACTTGTTTTCCTTTCAGTAACTTATATGTGCCTGTGATAGAGAGTTTGTGTTGATATATATTTGTTAGTCCTTCTCTACGAAGTCACTGTCCAGATTTACCCATTTTCCCCAGCGTTTCTTGACCTTCCGAATACCTAGATTGTAGAAGTCTGCAGAATTCGCTTTAAACCACTCTTCCACTTTATTTGTGTTGTCAAATCGGCGACCACGCAACGGATTCTTCATTTCCGGGAACAAGAAAAACTCACTTGGTACGAGATCGGGCGAATAAGGCGGATGCTGTAAGATCTCAAAGCCACATGCCCTTGTTTTGTCAACTACAACTTGAGATGAATGGGCTGGTGCATTGTCAGACAGAAGACGAACAGCTTTGAAGAGTATACCGCGTCGTTACTTAATCAGAGCTGTTCGTAACTTGTCCAGAAGATGCCAGTAGTATCTGCCAGTGATGGCTTGACCCTTGGTAAGATAATCTGTAAGAATGACTCCACGACAGTCCAAGAAAACTGAAAGCATGACCTTCCCTGCTGACTTTTGCACCTTTGCGTTTTTGGGAGGAGGGAATCGGCATGTTTCCATTCCATGCTCATGATTTTCGTCTCTGGATCATACTGATAGATTCAGGATTCATCCATGGTTACCAGACGATCAAAAAATCATCTTCATCCTGTTCCAAGAGCATCAACATCTGTCTTGAAAGGCCACACCGTGTTTGCTTTTGGAAAGGAGTTAGCAAACGTGGAACCCATCGTGCAGACACCTTAGACATGTACAGTTTGTCATTCATAATTTTCCACACACTACCATAACTAAGATGTGTCTCATTCATGATCATTTGGATGGTTTCTCGTCTGTCTTCCAGTATTAAACACTCTACTTTCTTCACTGTGTGACAGCATCGTCTGTTATTGACGTTCTACCAGCTCTTGGCTCATCTGTCAGGGACATTTGACCAGTTTGAAAATTCCTTTTCCACCTCACAATAGTGTTATACGATGGGAAATCATTTCCAGCAACAGCCGTCATCTCATCATGGATTTCTCGGGCAGTTTTGCCCTTCAAATGCAGGAACTTGATCACACTACGAGCCTCAATTTTCTCCATCTTACACTTAGTTACTTCTGGCACTTACTGTAAAAAAGACAAAAGGGCTCAAATCATTGAAGCTACCAACATTATGTCCCGAGGCATCAATGATGATAATGAAAAATTTTCGTCACTCTAGCATAAAAACTACGGGGTGATAGTTAAAACTTTACGACATCCCCTCGTAGATTGCATTTTGACCGTCTTCATTGGAACGCCTAATTGCCTTAGCTATGACTCCAAATAATAGCTTTTACTGAACACATAACTTTCCTTACTAATGACTCGCTCTCCCCGAACAGAATTCTAGCTTGTGCTTCTTCTATTATGTATTGATTTTAACATAATTATTGAAATTATTTGTTTGTAAAATTATTAATTTCTCATGGCAATAATTGCAAATGTACGTATCAATACTGTTACATACAGAGTTAAAAGGAGCTAAAAGAAAGAGGTTTTACTTACATCCATATATAGCAACTGGGAGCGTAGCTACGGCGCTAGGAAGTACAGGATGGTAGAGCTACATGAACGGGGGCTAGAAGAAACATCTGAAGGCAAACACAAACTAGTAAAGTTATTCTGAGATTAGTAGCAGCTGTAGAGGGCACTCCCTGGATCTTGAAAAGATCAGGAGTGCTCTAGAAATATTAAATACATAGTGACATGGTGTTACTATATCTTGCGTGATGTGTTGGTTATACGGCTGAACATTGTCCGGCGGCAAGCGATGTTTGGACCGGTCGCACCTTGCTGACGATCTAACTTCGAGAAACACTTTAAAATGAACTCTTGTGCAAGTTCGCTGAACGATCTCTCAACATCAAGTTCACTCGGCATAAAGCGCAGCCTAAAGTCCACGCGTGCGCTAACTCAACCAAGCTTAAATAGTTGTCCTGCCCAAACTGGCAGCTAATAGCCAAATCAGCATTTCCCACACTAGTAATTATTTTCCTCTCAAATATTGAATCATCTTGTGCAATCACTGTTTACGTAATTGAGAACGTGTGTCCTGTCACTGGCCACCTGTGCATTGTTTCCCTTGATCAGCAAGATGTATGATTCATCAGATGTATGTTTTGCCAGTCAGCAAAATTTAAACTTAGCTATGAACAAACAGCTTTGCCCAAACTCAAGGCACAGAAAATGAATGTTAAATAACAATGAATATAGTAATTTCTAAGTCTCGCTCAGCGTATGTACGCAACAATAGTACAGATAATTTATTTCACCAATTAGGTTCCATCGAGTTTCCTACAACTAGGTTAATGCAGTTTGAGGTTAGGATTAGGATTACTACGGAGAGGACTCGGCACCGAAACATGTGTTTTATTGTACCTAATCTCCCCGGGAGGTAGGATGAGGTGAGAGGAGCTAGAGGGCAGCCAACACAAGGAGTCACGTCAGCGTAGAGGGCAGGGTACCTAATATTTACCAGTTGGAAGCTCCCCGGCAGGCCAGTACAATCGGCATCTCAACCGACGTGGACAGGAAACCACCCAGCGAAGAAGGATGTGTTTACCAGGAGGATGTGTCATCCTGCCATGCAGCGCCGAGACACCCACCGCTACTTCTACCCTGAAAGAGGCTATTAGATGAGAGATGATGTGAAATGAAAACAGAGATGAAGTGGATGGACAGGAAATTCGGGGGAGTGTAATTAACATACCCCGAAAAACTCTCGAAAAGCCCATAGGTAGGGTAGGTCAAGCACGGGAATCGAACCTCGGACCACAGACGAAACCACCTGAGCCATCTCATTCGGTAGTTTGTTGTCGTCATCATCATCAGCTGCAGCAGCATCATCAACCTTCAATGTGGGCCAGGTAGGCCTGTTTCGGCTCAGAAGGGATCTTCCCAGCCTCTCCGTGGTCTTCCAGGATCTCTAATATCAACTGGTTTATACTGCAAGGCCTGGCATTCGAGAGAGATGATCTTGCCATTTCAGTTTGTACTCCCTGAGTTTGTCATTTAAAGTAAATATTTTTAGTTGTTCTCTTGTTGTTTCACTGTTAATGTGATCTTTAAGACTACAGCCAGCTACGTACCTCAAAAATTTCATTTCAGCCGTTTCAATTATTCTTTTATTAGTTCTGTTCAAGGTCCAGGTCTCGGCTCCATAAGATATAACAGGCACTGCCATAGTTTTATAAAACTTTAATACGGCATCTCTTCTTGTTTTGTTTTTAGATGTTCATTTTATAGCGCCACATATGTTTTGAAATTTATAGATCTTTTGTTTTAAATCTCTGTCACATTCATAGGAAATATCCCATCCTAAGTAATTAAAATATTTAACTTGTTCTAGTATTTTGTTTTTGAGGAGCATTTTGGACCGCACTTGGTATTTACCAATAAAAGCCATCACTTTCATTTTCTCTGCTGAAATGACAAAATTATACTTTGACGTTGTTTTGTCGAGTTGGAACAAAGCTATTTGTAATCTGTCTTCAGTATCTGCCAGAATGACCTGATCATCTGCAAACATGACTGTATTTAAGATTGTACGACCTAACTTAAAATCTACTTTCAACTGAGCTTGCCATTCGGCAACTGCAGCGTCGATATAAATATTAAAAAGAGTTGGCGACATTGGGCAGTCCTGTCTTACACCTAGGTTTATAGTTTCTGTCTTAAAACCATTATCCATGCTAATACCTTCGTACATTTTCTTTATCATTAAAATTAAATGTTGAGGATATCCGTTTTCAGTCATTATATCCCATAGCTTAGCGGTTTGTTGTTATGTAAGTGTTACTCTTTCCTCTTTTGTTTTCACGAGAAAGACGTTCATTTGTTTCGATGACTCCCACCTGAATTATTAATATACGTTGCTGCATTTCTCTCCAGCTTTAAGGGTATGTACGACTGAAATTTTCAAATTCTGAACTAATAATGCTAGCTTTTTCAATCTACACGATAGGTGTAGTATAATTTAAACATGTTACAAGCTAAATTTAAACCATTTTTCTCCAGCAGTTTAGAAATTATGATAAATTTTGCATGTTTTTTGTTGCGTCACTAAAAAAGTCCCTTGCGACAAAATATTTTGAATTTTGGTCTAATATTTTAACCCTATGTTCATAATACACATACTTTTTAAAATTGCTCTGGGTTTTTCTGTGTCTCCTTTAGTTTAGGTCACAAAAATTTTTTAATTTGCAAATATTCTTTTCTTGTCTAAAAAACTGTAAGTTTTGTGTTTGAAAATTAAAAATATATCCTTATATACATTTCACAATAAAACCTAGGACAATTTCCATTCCTCATGATATTCTGAACCTGTGTAGGAAATTTCATGAATGTAGTACAAAAACTGCATCGCAAGGAGCATTTTACAGGAAGAAAAGTGCTGAAAATATGAACATTGAGAAAATAGCGATTAAAGATTTGATTGCATAACTCACATTAAAATCCACCAGGCTGATAGGTTGGACCCTGAGATTTCTTTTTCCTCTCCTCTGTTGCTGCTTTTTTCACCTTTTTCTCCTTTAGATGTTGCTTTTCTTCTGCACAACTTCCCTTCTTGCTTTGCAGGATACGAGTCTGATCTCCCTGCACTGAAGTTTTCCTTGCTGAGTCTACTACACTTTCACCTCTGATATTTCGCTGCAGCTCCAATGACTTAAGACTACCCATGTTAAACTCACTGATGCTTTTAATAACAGAAAGATCCAATTTTTGTTTTGATATGAAAACTTCCTTTGGGCACTTATTCCATATGACATGATGCAAAGATTCATTGGCATTCTGTGTTTTTCCTGTTTTGCACCTCTCTAGTAATGTTGTAGAAGCCAGCCTCTGATATATTGGCAACATTTTAGGAACTATTTTGTCTGAAAGCCTTATTTTTCTTTTCTTGAAATGAAAATTTAAGAACGGAAAACAGACAAAGAATGTGGAAGTAGGCAAAAGAGGGCGTGACTCTGACAGAGTTTAAAGGCCACCGACATTTAAATAAGCATTTAAAAATGGCGTTCGGAGGCAAATTATGCATTTTTCACATTCGGGAATGTCTAAATTATTTTATAGAATTAAAATAAAAAAGTCGTTATTTTCACGATTTTCATGAAATTTCAGTCATACATACCCTTAAGGAGAATTTAACAGTTCTTCCTGGAAGAGCTAACATTACAAAATATAATCCTGCTTGAGAAGAACGTGTTGTAATAGGATTAGTGTGTGACCTATTTCTGTAGCTTTGATTGTAAAGTAAATTCAACAGTTGATTGTATCATTGTTTTGAAAGCGAGAGGTGCACAACGTGAGGGAGCACGAGCGGTTCAAAGGATTTGCTTTGTGCCATTGAAGTACCTCGGCGAAATAAGGTTATGACGTGGAAGCCCTATAGTGAGATAACTCAGACCCCCACGACACCTGTACAATACAACTAATGCAGGTCGGATGTCCCTCTGATGACGGAACCGTCACACATGACTTTCACTAATTTCGTCCACAAAAACTTTTTCTTCTTTAGTAAAACCTCACTCACCCAGACCAGTTTTGAAAAAGAATGTTTGGCATAGTAAATGAAGACTTGTTTTACAGACGATAAATTTCTATTCTCAGTAGGTACGAGGGCTGTTCAATAAAGGATGATCATAATTTTTACGGTCATAATTGTTCGCACTAAAATTCAATCCTATTATACTCTGTTAGCTTAATGTGAAACAAATACACCGTAGTATCTTCATTGTTGGTACTCCTGGCTCCCGCCTGTGAGAACCAGGCAAGTTCAGACATGTTCTGAGTCGCCTACCGCTGCAATGGAGGTAACACGCGAGGAACAATATGCGGCTTTGTAATTCTGCTTTCGTCTCAACAAATCTTCAGTTGAGGCCTATACAATATTACAGAAGGCCTATGGAGAGTCTGTTCTTCCCTACAGCATAGCTCAAAGGTGGTATAAAATATTTAAAGAGGGGAGACAATCAATTTCAAATGAGGGTACACCCCGTGCTCCAGTTACTGCTCTTACGGAAGAAAACATCAACACTGCTGCTGCCATTGTCAGAGAGGATCGACGAATTACCTTAAGATCACTTTCTGAAATACTGAACATTTCATTGGGTGTCACCCACACGTCACGTTGGTGACAGAAACATTACACATGAGACGTGTTTGTGCGCGATGGGTTCCAAGACTGTTGATTCCCGAACAAAAGGACATTCGCATGCAGGTCTGCATCAAGTTAAAGTTGATATTAGAGGAAGATCCGGAGTTTCTTTCAAACGTATTCACTGCTGATGAAACTTAGCTATATCATTTTGATCCTGAGAACAAACAGCAAAGCTCAGTGTGGAAATCTCCTTCATCACCAACCCACAAAAAAGCAAAAATTGTTGCTTCTGCCGGGAAAGTTATGGTCATCTCATTCATTAATATCATGGAATGGTTTATCAGCATGTTGTACCTGCACACACACATCAGTAACTGGACGATACTACAGGGATGTCCTGAAAACATTGCAAGTCCATATTAGGCGCAAAAGACCACATTTTCGTGAAGCAGGCTGGATGCTGCACCACAATAATGCGCGTCCGCTTATTGCCAATGTTGTTGCGTGAAGCACATCCCTCGCCCTCCCTATAGTCCGGATTTAGCCCCATGTGACTTTTTCTATTCCCTAACTTGAAGAAACACCTTCGTGGGAGGCATTATCCATCATCAGAAGCAGTGGTGAAGGCTACGGGAGCCATTTTGAAAGATATTTCCAAAAATGCTTTCCAGCATGTCTTTGAAGACTGGCAGAAACGCTGAGACAAGTGTATCGCTTTCAGGGGAGACTATTTTCAGAAACATAATCAAATTATGAGGATGAGTAAAGGCACGCTGTCAAAAAAAATTGTGATCATTCTTTATTGAACAGCCCTCTTACATTACTCGAATCCTCCAGCCAGCGGGCGAATTCATTGCAGTTGCCCCACCTGCTTAGAACCAGGTTAGAAGAGAAATTTTATAAAGTCATGGAAAAAGTTGTGTGTGACTCGGTAGAAAACAAGATTGAAGAACTAAAGATAAGTGTGGAAGAAGATTTTATAGACTTTTTAAAATTATCGATGTCTGTTGCAATGTTAATGAAGAAGACATCGACAACTGGTTGCAAATCGACAATGTCGGAGGTTAAAAACCGATTATAGAGGAAGATATTATTGCATTAGGTAGTGTTACTGAAAATGAATTGTATTCAGATGCAGACAGTGTTGATAAACCAGCTGTGGTTATGACCTACGCACAAGCAGTAACAAACACAGAGAAATTGATGCTTTATTTCGAGAGTAAAGCCAAAACATTGCCAAATGCACTTCTAATATTAAAGCGGATGCACGATCACGCTGCTCGTAAGCCATACAGTAAACTGAAACAGCAGAAGCTCACTACCGACTAGTTTGTAGTACAGTGCAAATACATAGTTTATTACAGTATATATAGTGTTCCCATAGTGGAGCGGAACCGTCCCCTTCAGTTGCCGTGGTGCGAGCGCTGCGGTCCCTTAGCACTCGCGGTACCTCTGACGTTACTAGAGGAACCTCGGGGCGAACATTCGAGCCCCTCCCTGAATGGGAGTTGTTCGGTTTGAACTCGAGGGGGCAGTATGTTCCCGTTACCCGCAGGAGATCGGGTATCTCCGGCCAGGCTTCGGCCGCCCGGAGGGGGCAGAGGGTTGCCTAAAGGTCCCGGGTCGTGCAGAGTAGTAGAATGTGTGCTAGATCACCAGGTGGCCCCACCAAGGTTGATGATAAACTCTAAGGTATCTAGCAAGGCATATCCTCACAGAGTGAAGATTGACCTCCCCCCCCCGCCCTATGATGACTAGGGAGTTACCGAGCTGTCCCAAAAGGTCGCCCGGCACCTCCATGGGGCTTTCCATAGGGCAAGACCTAGAGACTAATAAGCCCCCCCCCCAATCTGGTCCTGTGGACTAAAGACGGGATGGAAGTGGATACGCCACTTACGCGCGCCAACTCCAAAATGGGAAGGCTACCGATTAACCTCGGTAGGGTCACCTGGTGATCTAGCACACCTTCTACTAGCTATGCTGGCTAGTACGGGGGAATATTATGGCTTCCCTCAACCAAGTCCGAAGATGTACCCGATCTCCCACGGGTATCGGGAACCACTGCCCTCCTGGAGTCCAACCCAATCCGAACAACTCCAAAGCAGGGAGGGGCTCGAATGTTCGGCCCGAGGTTCCTCTAGTAACGTCAGAGATATCACGAGTGCTAGGGGTCCGCAGCGCCGGCACCACGGCAGCTGTAGGGAACGGATCCCCTCCCGTACGGGGGGGTTGATGATGATTTAAAAGGGGTTAGTGAAAGCCCTAACAACTTCTCAGCACTCCCTTTTCCAGGCAATATTTTCACACTCACAAAGAATGTGTATTGCTGTTTCGTTTAATTCTTTGGAGAATCTACAAATATTCGTCCCAATCTGACCCATCACAGACAGCATCCCTTAGGGGGCATGTCCAGTTAAAATATCAATTTATTAACCTTAACTCCTGTTTAATGAGAGCAAGGATCCTCTTGGACTTCTTTCCACAGCGTTCAATGAACTCCTTTGCATGATCCTGCTTTGGAACATTCCCAATAGCGATTGACTTTCTTGATTTCCTAGGCCTTTATCTTATCTTCCCCACCGAGGTTATTCGGCAGTTTTCCTGCGGAGTTGATGCACGTAAGTGGCGTATCCACTTCCACCCGTCTTGAGTTTTTGGTTCAGATGGGGTGGGAGCTTGTTGGTCTCTAGGTCTTGCCATAATGGAAAGAGCCTTGGAGGCGTCGGGCGCCCTTCGGGACAGCTCGGTCACTCCCTGGTAGAGAGGGAGGTCGGTCTTCACCTTGTGAAAGCTGCCCACTTAGATACCCTCGCCCCTACATGACATGACAGTACATATAGTATATGTGCTGATAGTAATTTCTGAACTCAACAATATTTCTGTTTCCGTCATTCTCTGCATAACCCGGATTTTCATTAACTCGAATCGGTCCTGGTCCCAGTCCATCAGGTTAAGCGAGGTTCTACTGTATTTGCTTCATATGGTCACCGTGTGGTATTGTTGTGCTGCTGCCACCGGCCGGAGCCAGGCGCGTGACAGAAGAGAAAAAGACAGAGAGAGGCTCCAGGACGTTCTGCCCATTTGTAGTAAATTTTCTTCCGGGCTATTGGCCGTGGAATTCGCTCAAGACTGCGTTGAGCATCTCAAAGCACTTGAAGAGTGACAAGGCCAGAGGTCCAGAGGTAGTCCTAGTCGGGTGGCGCTTCTCCCCGTCTGGGTGCCTTTATGCCGCAGTACCTAGCCGCTTTGCGGCTTTATCTGCGAAATGAGCAAGGTGGGTTCATGTTCTGCTGGGGCGTTTGTTTGAATGTTTGGGAAATTTGGAATGGGATGCCCTTGGTAAATCTCAAAAGGCAGCTGCACTTAGGCGTTACCCCGTTTTGGGAGACACGATTTAAAGATTTTGCTCCGGTTTGGTTACGGGTTGCATATCGTTTGAGCCATGATGCGTAAATATGTTTCCTAGAGACATCTGGGGTTTCTCTTGGATTAACAAAGGGGCCCCAAGACGTCTCTTGGTAGTTTGAATGATGGCAAGCGTCTTTGTTCCCTCTGGTCATACCTGCCCAGGGAGTTCACTAAAGGGTAATGAGTGACAAGGTGGTCAAGCTGCCTCCCTTATATACATCGTAGGCGACCGCTTCCTTGTCGCTGATTGGCTGAAGGGCAGCAAATCGTCTAGCTAGCTGCTGCAATGCCCCTTCCTTCGTCCAGTTTTTTCGGTGTCTTAATTGTGCGTTCTAATGCTGGTATCTACTCCTTGTGTAGCTTACTCATCTCTTCTTTACGATTCAAGTTATTTTTATGCTTGTAGATTTCTATAGCCTCGCGATTTCTCTGAGAAACTGATGAGCTCCGTGTCTTTAAAACAAATACCATGGCCCATTTGGAGTGCATCTTCTGCCACTGCTGATTTGTCCGTGTGCCGTAACCTGCAATGTTGTTCACGTTCTTTTAATCTCGTGTGAATGCTGCGTTTGGTAGTGCCTATGTGTACTTGACCACAAGTGAACGGTATCTTGTATATGCCTGCACATTGTTGCGGCCGCTAAAGTTCTTGGAAGGTCTGTAGCTTTCTAAAAACAATGGCTGGAGAGGTATAAATACCCACAACGTGTTAGGAGCGGCAGTTGTTTGCTGGTTATTGCGGCAGTCGACGATTGAGGTGTACCGCAGTGATTTCTTTCATTTGTTTTCGTGCAGCGAAACACCGAGGCAGGCACGCAGACAGCTGATTTTCAGTTTCACTTTCTTTTTAGTGCAGTAAAATCTGTAAACCAGATTTCCAAATCTACGTAACTCTCGCAGTCACAATAGTGATCAAGATAAATGTGTACACAAGGGGTTTCACTGCACATTTCGTTGCAGGTGTTGTTTTTATATTGGGCATTTCCGACACTTTCCTTATTTAATGTACCATGTCTCTTCCCTACTCACGATCCGCGAAAACCTTAAAAACAGTATTTTATTGAATTCCAATTTAATATACGAGGATGTTTTCGAAAGTTTCCGATCTCTAAAAAGATAAAACATATGTTTTCCGACTTTTTTTTCATTTTTCAACATAGTCTCCTTGTAACTCTACACACATCTCCCAGCGATGCTCCCATCTCTGTAACCCGTCCAAATAGTACTCAGCGTTTTTCAACATAGTCTCCTTGTAACTCTACACACTTCTCTCAATGATACTCACATCTCTCTAACCCGTCCAAATAGTGCTCGGCGTTTTTCAACATAGTCTCCTGTAACTCTACACACTTCTCTCAGCGATGCTCTCATCTCTGTAACCCGCCTAATTGGTACCCGGCGTTTTTCAACATAGTCTCCTTGTAACTCTACACACTTCTCCCAGCGAAGCTCCCATCTCTGTAACCCGTCCAAATAGTACTCGGCGTATTTCAACATTGTCTCCTTGTAACTCTACACACATCTCCCAGCGAAGCTCCATCTCTGTAACCCGTCCTAATAGTACTCGGCGTTTTTCAACATAGTCTCCTTGTAACTCTACACACTTCTCTCAGCGATGTTCCCATCTCTATAACCCGTCCAAATAGTACTCGGCGTTTTTCAACATAGTCTCCTTGTAACTCTACACACACATCCCAGCGATGCTCCCATCTCTGTAACCGGTCCAAATAGTACTCAGGGTGGTTCAACATAGTCTCCTTGTAACTCTACATACTTCTCCCAGCGATGCTCCCATCTCTGTAACCCGTCCAAATAGTACTCGGCGTTTTTCAACATAGTCTCCTTGTAACTCTACACACTTCTCCCAGCGATGATCCCATCTCTGTATCCGGTCCAAATAGTACTCGGCGTGGTTCAACATAGTCTCCTTGTAACTCTACACACTTCTCCCAACGATGCTCCCATCTCTGTAACCCGTCCAAATAGTACTCGGCGTTTTTCAACATAGTCTCCTTGTAACTCTACACACTTCTCCCAGCGATGATCCCATCTCTGTAACCGGTCCAAATAGTACTCGGCGTGGTTCAACATAGTCTCCTTGTAACTCTACACACTTCTCCCAGCGGTGCTCCCATCTCTGTAACCCGTCCAAATAGTGCTCGGCGTTTTTCAACATAGTCTCCTTGTAACTCTACACACATCTCCCAGCGATGCTCCCATCTCTGTAACCCGTCCAAATAGTACTCGGCGTTTTTCTACATAGTCTCCTTGTAACTCTACACACTTCTCTCAATGATACTCACATCTCTCTAACCCGTCCAAATAGTGCTCGGCGTTTTTCAACATAGTCTCCTGTAACTCTACACACTTCTCTCAGTGATGCTCCCATCTCTGTAACCCGTCCAAATAGTACTCAGCGTTTTTCAACATATTCTCCTTGAAACTCTAAACACTTCTCCCAGCGAAGCTCCCATCTCTGTAACCCGTCCAAATAGTACTCGGCGTTTTTCTCTGTAAAATAATTGTTCACGAAGTGATTGCCTCTTAATTTGATGAAAATCTCTGTCCTCCGAGCGCAATTATCATATGAGGGATCAAACAGAAGTCACTTGGGGCTAGATCTGGTGAGTAAGAAGAATGGTCAACCAGTTAAAACAGCAATTCCTGAATTTTTGCCATTGCAACTGCTGAGGTATGAGACGGTGCGTTGTCTTGGTGAAACACGATTTTCTTTTTTTGCATATGTGGCTGTTTTTACGCAAGTTCTGCCTTCAGCTTGTCAAGTAATGATGCGTGGTATGCTCCTGTAATGGTTTTTCCTTTTTGAAGATAATCGATTAAAATAACTCCATGACTATCCCAAAAAACAGTCGCCATTACTTTCCCAGCCGAAACAAGCAGCTTTTGCTTCTTATGTAGCCAGTTCCCCCTTTGCAGTCCACTGTTTGGACTGTATTTTTGTTTTGGGCGTATAATGGTGTATCCAAAATTCATCTGCAGTAATTAATCGGAACCAAAACTCGGATTTATTGCGCCTAAACTGTGCCAAATGAGCATTGGAAATGTTCATTCGAACACGTTTTTGGTCTTACGTGAGCAAACGCGGCACCCAACGTGCGGACAGCTTTCTCATGTCTAAATGTTTATTTAATATGTGACAAACACTTTCTTTCATTTCACATGTTCATAGCCTCTGCTATCTCTCTCACTTAAATTTGATGGTCGTCTAGCACCATTTGGTGAACTTTGGCAATGTTTTCGTCGGTAGTTGCAGTTTTTGGACGTCCCGAAAGTTCATCCTGTCCCAAGCTCCTACGGTCACGTTTAAATTCAGCTGTCCAAAATTTCACTGTGGTAAATGATGATGTGGTTACCATACACAGAGTCCAACTCATCTTTGATTTGCGTAGGCATATTGCTTTTCAAAAACAAACATTTAATGACAGCTCGATACTCGATCTTGTCCATTTCCATAAAGAACACTAACATAAAGTCACTCAAAAGACTGTTACATAACAACTGAGCGTCTACAATGACTGAAACTTTGTTGAGTAAGTGTCCACAGATGAACAACGAAATGCACTAGCTCTTATTTACGAGTGCTGCCATCTTCATGTTGAGGTCGGAAACTTTTCAGACCATCTTAGAAATGCTACAGCAACGGCAGTGGGGAGAGTGAACGAACTGCACATAATATAGTGAAAGAGGTTCAAAATTCAAAGCATACCGTAGAAACCTGGTACACATTGCTAACATCCAAACAGGTTCGAAATCGATGAGAGAACTTGTCTCGAGTTTTACGAATACAGAAGAGAAATTCCTACAATACGTAAACTCATAAATCCTGCTAAAGGAAAGATCTTTTTTGAAAAAAAAGAAGGCAGACAAACAAACAAAAAACTAAAATAAAATCTGCATATCTAATTGCCCGGTTTCTGGAATCTACAGCAGACCTTATTATGCAAACTTCATTATTATCTTTATTAATTTTTAAATAAAATTACACGAATAACTTACTGACATTGCTGCTGCCTTGCTGTGTGAAGAACTAATGAAGTATTTGTACTCATATTATTTGGTATTAAGTAGACTACACAAACACAAAATACAGTGTCGGTTTATAAGAATCGGGCCGTGCTATGACGTTATTTATACGTACGTGTGAGTTGCTCAGTACCGTACGAAAAGGTATATTTTTATCCCCTGCACTTGCACTGACATTAGATTACTTTTCATTTATATGCGTTCTGTCAAAATGGAGGCCAAAACAAAGAAAAAATAGTTAAAAGAAAATATGAAACAAGCAATAAAGAATGTGATAGAAGGATCAATAAGCCTGGGAGTAGCAATATATATTGCTGAAATATTAACATCGACACTGTATAAGTTGATGTTGAGGGAAAAAGCACAAAAACGTTGGACACATTGAATGTACAGTACAAGAGAACATTGATTTTTATAAATCTGATCACTGTGTTTAAAAAAATGTTTCGTTAGTTCTAAGACATATTTATTTTGTTGTGATAACTTCTAGAGAACGTTTTGAAAAATATATTATCATGTTGCCGTGTTCTGTTTTATCTGTAAAATATAAGTTGCTTAATGTGCACTGGAATTAGTTGGAAAAATGGCTTACTTTAACTTTGTAAGACTAAGACTAAGACTAAGATGGCAAATGGAGCCCTCTGCATACTCTAAACATCACAGATCCTGACATACAACTGAATGTTTGTCAAACAACTTAATGAAAGATTACACACTGAACTGTTAACGCTGTTAGTAGTTTTAATTATGCAGTGACAGTGATGGAACTTTGTGTTTCAGTTCAGAGAAAATAATTTTGTTGTGTAATTTAATGGCTCACACACTTGACCATTATTTATTTTTACAGTACATAGTTCCCTTATGTGTTTACTAGAAAGAAACAAGAAGTTTATTGTATGGCAAAATAATGTGCAGTTTTATCTACTTTTCATAATTATAATGTGACTTCTCATCACTGCATGTAACGGATGTCTTATATATTAGGTTAAGCATCTGTTTTCCATGCTGAAGATTGAGGTTCTCATCTCAACTTACAACAATGAGAGGATACTTAACAGTGTCAGTTTC
This sequence comes from Mantis religiosa, assembly GCA_030765055.1. Lineage (NCBI taxonomy): Eukaryota > Metazoa > Arthropoda > Insecta > Mantodea > Mantidae > Mantis > Mantis religiosa. Next base: position 458,477 of record JAUKNK010000401.1, read on the forward strand.
ATGTCACATGTAACACTTCTGTGGGTCATGCTAGTAAAGTTATATCACCCCTAAAATTGTTAGCGTTACAGAAATTGTGTACCAATATTACTCATAAACAATGGGAATTACGTGTTGAGAACAGATCTACCACAGAATAAAACATCAATGTCGTGTAAATGTCACTTTAGCTTGTCATTTCTCGAAACTCATATGTCCAAATGGTGTTGCGATATATGAGGTGCTCAACACTATGTGCCTTTAATATCAACTGTATTCAAAGTCATTCTTAAGACATGGTAACCCCATATTGCAGAAGACCAAGTTTTAGGCCTCCACACTGTTTATAAATAATGTTAACAAGGAAGAGGATTAATAACCTATTATTTATTGTGAAGCTTTACTAAGTTGAGATCAAAGCAACACTGTCTTTAGGTCCTAGCTAGCTGACATTGTACATGTTTTAAGAACAAGTGGAATATTAGAAATAAAAGTAAAAGCGGCATATAATGACGAGGATGACACAATGGCATGTTAATCATATCTTGCAGTGCACAATTACACTAAAACACGTGTACAGCATCTTGAAATCAATCATAATCCCACCAGATCTCTTCTTAGATGGTTATTCAGGTACATAATTTAGTGTAGTGTGTACAATAATATTACATTAAACAAGATAGAACAGACTGGGTTTATGGAATCCCAGATAATATTTTTGAAGCTGCGATATTCTTTATCAAAGATATACACTGACGAATAAGCATAAGATAACCTAATTCTTCAAAGTATTTAACATTGCAATTTAAATAAAAAGTTTATAAAATGCATTTTAAGAATCTCGGCCAAAGGTTTTAATTTAAGCCGCCCAGATTATATGTAAACATAGATACCGCAAATTATAAACAAAGAAATTCTACAGAAATCAAAGAGAATTGAATTCTGTACAAATTTACCACCATAGATTTGGTATATCTGATTATTCACAGCTACTTTTGCAGTAATTTATACTAGATGTTGCTTACCTTACATGGACTTAATTATGACTCGAATATTTTAAATATAAAATGACTAACACAAAAGCTAATATAACCAATCAACTGCCTAAAATAACTTCACCTTTTCCTAAAAGTTTAGAACATGTATTGGAACAGTATTCCTCAAAGTTCTTATTAATTTTTACGCAGATGTGAAATGAAACTCAAACTTTAAGAAATATTAGATATACCGGATAAAATTGCTGCACACGCGGGAAAGAAGGCTTTGTGCTACATTACTGATGCTCCTGAAGATCACTGCACATCAACAAATTAAGAAACATACACAATGTCTAATAATCTTATACTTAGAATTTCTGCCATCGTATTCCTGGTAGCTTCACATGGTGACCCCAAAAACGTACAAAGAAGAACCTTCATAATTGCAATAATAAAGTAACAAGGTAAATGAAACTAATGATTTTGTATGTGAAATATCCTTTATCAAGTATAAACTGCTAAATAAATTTAAATAAGGTAACTATACATAAATATGTATGAACGCACTATTCAGGTTATATCATGATATTAGTTTTCGGTATTTAGCTGCATGCTAAATCTTATTTACCAATAAGTCTTTGTGAAAATCCATTCTCCTTCTTCTTGCTGCCCATACGTCCTTGCAGGCCTCTGAAATCTTTACCATTTTACAAATCGATGAACATTTTATTCAGACTTAATTTCTCTTGGCTTCGATACCGTTAAAGCTTATAAACTTCGTTCAAATATATCCAGGTTAGCCAACGTAGTATCTTATTCATGTCGTACATTGAGCTCTAATAAGGTGTAAAATAGGCCAATAATATTACGGAAATGACTTCATAAGCAGTAAAATTATACAATAGCTACTAAATTTTGAACTAAGCAAAGGTTAGGTTTTATAGTAATTAGTATGCAACACGGCAGCCAAAATAATTGTATTGGCGACATTACATGTAATTCGCATCCGGTTGTTGGCGTATATGGAGCGCTTGAGATGTACCTTTCACCACCGCCCGTTTCGGGAACCTTTATGCGGCACTGGAACTTCCTATCCTACTTGGCAGGGCTTGGTTCTGAGCGTAGTGACAGGCATCAACTGTCGCATCGCTGGTCTAATGAAGATTATCTCCTTTTATTTCGCATCAATTTTCACTATCCCAATCTTCTTCTTTAGATACTTAATACCTTCACCATCAGGTTCCATGGCTTTTCCAAAGCTTTCAGTAGCCAAAGCTTAATGTAAAGAAGTGGAGGAAATAGCTTAGGTGGGTATAAAAGCGCCTTGTGCTTCACATTGTCTTTTCCAACAGCTGGTTCAATTCTTGGTGGCCAGTGTTGAACCTTAAAGTTATTATTATCATCACGGCTATCATACAAGCAAAAGAAGAACGTCTTTTTAGTTTAGCCTAACTAGAGACCAAGAAAAGGTGATATAACCTTAAGATCTCCAAAACTGTGCCACTTAAATGTTGTGAAGTATTTTACTCGTAGGAGGATCACCACGGATTCATATGTCTCCTTCAGTCCTGTAGCATGAGCTAACAGTATTGATGGTTCTCTCTTCCCAATATATAATGTATGTCTATGTGTATATAGTATATGTAAAGTGTGTGTGTGTTTGTGTGTGTGCCTATATATATATGATTTCGCGTTTTGTTAGTCTCGCAAAAGCTCGTGAACGTCTGGACTCATTTGCCTCATTTTGAAATATTTGTTTAAGTCAAAGGAAGGTCTAAAGGGCGAGAAAAAACCCTGAAGTGATATGGGTCGTGTTATTAAAAAAACATAAAAGTACACTCCCATACATTCACGAAACACATACATATTATATTTTCGATAAATAAAAACATTATAAAGTAGAAGAATATTTCACTCCTTGCAAAAGTCTTCAAAGCTACTTCACTTACCATAGTTTTATTAAATAACGTTTATCGTTTGTTATCAAGACTAAATTTTTCTTTATTTACCATGACGATATACCTTTCGAACATTAGACAATAATTTAATTCCTGTACGTAGTTTAATACTACCAATATGTCCTGAAGAGATAATGGACCGGGTAATTAACTAAATATAAAAGTACACTCGCAAGACTTCACGGAACACATATATGTTCTTTTATAAAATAAAAACTGAAGCGTTCTTGGTGACGAATATATTCAAGATAGTTTTAAGAAACAAGCCAGCTGAATAGAAATTAGATTAGAAATTGACGATTTGGGAGCGTGCATCACTCCCACCATCAATATATAATTCAATAAGAAATATTGTAAAATCTAAATTAAAATAACACAAAAAATAAACAAAACATTAGCATTACTCGCATCTCTGAACAAAAGACTGTTTGCAGTAGATAAAAGATCAGGCTTTGGCTTGAGTGTACCAAGAGAATATCTAGAATATACCTTCTTTTGTTTTCGACAAACAAAAGCATTACACATTTGACAGATATCCCACTACTTACAAAGGTTTTCAAAGGTATTTATTTATGTTATCATATTTTATTAAATAACATTTATCGTTTGTTATCAGACTGAAACATTTTAAGGTAACACGTTACTATGCCTTTCGAAGGTTACACACAAAATTAATTGCCTCTACGTTTGGCCTTTGCGATCACCAGATATAAATCTCATTGACAATTACAGGTCGCGTGTTTGCGTCGGATTACCATGATCTTATATGTTTTACGCACTGCAAAAAAGACAAGAAATATTGTTTATCAGAAAGCTTTAAATTGATTAGCTTAATTGTATTTGTGTTGTACTTAAACTTCAGCCCCAATTGCAGAATAAATAACTAACTAATCCGAATTAGTTTTAGTTGAATAGAAAAGTTTAGACAACCCTTATTGGCGGTACAAAGTTTGCCCGATCAGCTAGTTTGTAAAAAAATACATTTTAAACGTAATTTAGATCAGTCAATGTACAGTGTACATTCATGGAGCAGTTGTACATAGTCTAATTCTTAGACGAGTGCACTTATATCATTGCAATAATACACATAACTATCTAGTGTATAAATAGAAGCCAGTTTCTTATTGCGGTCACCATAATGCTTAACCATGGTGCCCTCCTGCAATAAATTCCATTTATTTAGTTTTGAAACTAAGATTTCAATCTTCTGTTTAGGAAGTGACAAATCCCTGATTAAGTCATTAACAGCATCTTGACTTAGCAAATGAGGTTTAGAAGATTCTAATTCACTTTTGTAAGCATCGGTATCAGTATTACTTACTCTCTCTTCTTCCAGTGCATGAGAACGTCATTTTCAGAAGAGAAACATTTGGAGGTAAGCAGTAAATTATTCTCTGAATAATGAGGCACTAGTTTCAGAGCAGTCACAGTCAGGGTGTACAATTTTTTATTTGTTTTTGCTGAGAACCCAAAAATTTCTGTCATGTAGAAATAGCAGTTTGAGATGTGGTACTTTAGATCACGCCAAATGACTGGCACAGAAAAAGGCATACACCTCTTTTTTTCCAGATAACCATTATGTAAGACCAATGAAACATAATGTGCAACAAAGATAATGTGCCCAGACATAGTCATCATTAATGCGTCTAAGTAGTATTCGCTTGACCTCTCACGTTCTTGCGCTGGCTATGTGATGTCAATTTTCCACAGATATAGCAGAAGTTGTCTGTATGGTTAACATCTTCTTTTATTAGTCACATTAACCTTTTGAATTCTGAAAAAAGACGAATTATCGTCAATAAAAGTACACATTAACTTTCATAGGTGATTCATATGTAAGTTAGGTGAAGCAAACGTATTGTGACTTTGTGGGTTCGTGAAATGATAAAACGAGGTTATAAAACACAAAAACTACACTTTATTCTCCTAGCCAATACATTCGTCCATCACAATTTGCTAGCTAACCTCAAACTATTTATTTTTCTCTCACTCTACCCTCAACTGTCTCTCACTTCCGGTAACGATCGGCAATAATTTTTTATCGGCTTCGCGAGCCTACCACCAGGGTGACACTGCTCCCTCCTCAAGGCTGGTCGTCCCGAACAGTGCCTTCGTAGCGGGCCAGGCGATCCAGGTGTACCACCAACATCTTTCCTCGCGATGTTCCGAGGTGAAGTCGTACTCCTGCTGCCTCTGAACCCCACCTGCTGTCTGGCCTTCCGGTCGCGCCGTCACTATCACTTCGCTCCTCGCGGGGACAACCACGTCTTCGCTCAAGACGACCCTGCCAATTCCAAGGCGCTCTTCTGGTTGACGGAGTATAACCTCTTCTCTGTTGAGCCTCAGGACCTTCCTGCCGACGTCGACCGTCGCCTCGTGGCTCCTGAGGACATCCAGTCCCAGAATCACCTCCTCAGCCACCTTCGCGACGAACACCCACAGACGCACGGCACTCCATCCCAAGTTCAGCTCCAGCAGAGCCTCCTTCTGCACAGGTATGGTGTCGCCCGATGCCGTCACAAGCTGGTATGGTCGTCTCGGATTCCTCGTCAGCAAACCCTTCGCCAAGTCAGGTCTGATGATGGTCACGGCCACCCCGGTGTCCACCAGCACGTGGCACGGCTTTCCTCTTACCCAACCGTCCGCGATGAGGTTGTCATCCATCCGCCGGCTGACGGCGCGGATATTCACTCGAGGGGATGGTGGTGATAGCGCCGACGTGCCCCTCTCCACGACGGCCCTTACTCGTTTTCCGGCTGCTCTTCCTGGTCTGGGCAGTCTCTCCGCAGGTGTCCGGGCTGTCCACAACCCCAACACAGGCCACTAGGTGTTCGCCGGCGTCCCTCAGCTGGCCTTCTGTCTCCGGCGTACTGGACATTCCTCGTTCTCGACGTCGGGATAGATGCTACCTTGGCCGCCTCCATCCTTAATGCCGCTGTCAGCGCCTCGTGGATGGTTTTATAATCGCCGAGCATTAGGCGCTGACGAATCCCCGTGTCCCGTACCCCGTCGACAAAGTTGTAGGCGGCTTCCCGGGATACGAATTCCAGTGACAGGTCAACCAAGGCCTTGCTAGCCAGCTGCTCGATCGCTATGGCGAACTCCTGCAGCGTCTCCCCCGGCTGCTGCGACCTTGCCTTTAGCTGGCTGCGGTAAGCTGCGGCTAAGCGGTGGTTCCCGAAGCGGTTTTCCAGGGCCTCCCAGATGTCCTTGGGCGCCGCCGTCGTCTGCACCGCGTTTAGGATTCCCGCGGCCCGTCCCTGGAGGCCGGCTATTAACTGTGTGGCCTCCTCCTCCGGTGACCATCTGTTGTGCTTGGCCACTGTGTCGAACTGGCGGCGGAAGACCTCGAATGTTGACGCGCCGTCATATTTCGGAGGTTTGACGCGCGCCGATGTTGTGTCGCGTCCCGGTGCGTCAGCCTTCAAATCATTCAGTCTCCTGCCGACGACGTCCTCCACCATGGCGTTCAGGGACTTGACGCTGCTGTCGGCCTTTCCCTCTAGGTTGTTTACGCGGTTCGCGAGGTCGTCGACGTCTTCACCCATGGCGTTCAGGGACTTGGCGTTATTGTCGGCCTTTTCCTCTATGTCATTGAAGCGGTTCGCCAGGTCCTCGACGCGCTCGTCCACTTGGCCCATCCGCTTGCCCAGCTCCGTCACGTCATCCCTCACGCCGGCCAACTGTTCCTAAATTTGGCGGCGAGGACCTCGTTCGCCTCCTTCATTTCCGTGGCCAGACTGTCGTTCGCTGCCTTCATTTCTGTGGTCAGTTCAGTCTATTTCTTTCAACTCTGCGGCCAGGGTGTTATTTGCCGCTTCTGTTTTTGTTGTTAACTCGTTCATCTTCGCGGCCAAATTGTTATTTGCCGCTTCCGACTTCGCTGTTAATTCGTTCATCTTCTGCAAAAGCATTTCCAATGCCGATTCCATGGCCATAATGTTCCGTGATATTGTTATCCCGCTTCCTGACACTAGTTGTGACTTTGTGGGTTCGTGAAATGATAAAACGAGGTTATAAAACACAAAAACTACACTTTATTCTCCTAGCAAATACATTCGTCCATCTCAATTTGCTAGCTAACCTCAAACTGTTTATTTTTCTCTCACTCTACCCTCAACTGTCTCTCACTTCCGGTAACGATCGGCCATCATTTTTCATCGGCTTCGCGAGCCTACCACCAGGGTGACAGTATATATAGTATCATACAATCTAAATGCATAAAACATACAAAGCAAGTCCTACAGTGTATTTATTTATATATTTACTTACATAGCTGCGCCATGGCTGAGTGGTTCGAACGCTTGGCTCTCATCTTGGCTGCCCGAGTTAGATCCCAGGCAAATGCAAAGTGGAATTTGTGGTGGACAACATGGCGCTTGAGTGGGTTTCCTCTGGGTCCTCCGGTATCCCCATCATCATTGCTCCATGATTCATCTTGTCATCATCCCAAGTCGAACCCTCAACCCTGTTATCTCAGGACAAATGCTTCGGCTCCTTCGCCACTCCTAGCACCAGCGTTGGTGAGGAAGTGAAGAAAAACATTTCTTACATCACGATATCGCTTGAACTTTAATCAACTAGATTTGATTTTACTTCAGATTTCTGTATTCCTTCACAAGTAAAGTCACTTTAATGGAAATAAGCAAATTTTGACGGCAAAATGTATACAACTGATTAGAAGCAGCTGAAATGACAAAAGAGCTGACAAAATCAAGAGGGCCAAGATAATAATATAATATAATTAATCTAAATGTCCAACGAGATTAAGTTAATCATTTTTTTTCACCCTCTATCGTTATTGTTGATTTTAGGAGGAACTTGGGTTCCCTGAGAGCGAGGGAGCCGAAGCATCTGGCCTGAGAAATGAAATCAGGTTTGAGGGGTTGGCCCAACGCCTGAGATGAATGAAGGATGGAGCAATTGGTGGACTTATGGTGGGGGAAACCAAAGGAACCGTAGAAAACCCACTCCAGCACCATGTCGCCCATCACAGATCCCAATTTGAGGGCGCCTGGTATTGAGCCCCGGCCGCCTAGGTGAGAGCCAAGCGGTCTAGCTACTCAGCCATGGCGCGTCATGTAAATCGTAATGCTTTAAATATTGTACCATGGTAGAACAAGCAAGACTTCTATCGGTAATCAGCACACTCAAATAAGGATTGATTCAATTGTTTGGTTCCACTAGCAAAATACTTTAGAAGCTAATGTAATATTATTATCAATGAATCACAAATTCCTCATTGGCATTACATTAGATTTATTCTTATTATTATAGACCAGTAGGCCGTAAGCGCTAAGAAAATTTGAATAAAAAATGAATTTTAGGTTAAATTTGGTAAATAATATTGTTTAGTTCCTATACTTTTGTTATCTTTAAATAAGAGCATTCGGTATCTTTAAGTATGCTTTCATAGTTTCCTATTTTATACTCAATTTTTCAAACGAAATACAGAGAGAGCGTGGTGCTGCCATCTATGCTGCAATTTGAAATTGCTAGTTGAAAGAGTTCATAGGTGGTTGTAGATGGCAGGCTGTGCGACTCAACTAGAACAGCAATTCCCTAAGCAGGAGGGAAATTGTGGATTTGTTGCAATGCGGACGGCAGAGAAAAGTATTCCCTGCTTAAGAGAAAGAGGATTTGAAATTATAACACCTTAGGTATATTTATCGCAATTACGCTACTCAGAAATTAAAAACTGAATGATGAAGATACATTTAAGAAGGAGATTTAAAGGAAACGCACTAAAAATGCCAAGGCGCTATTGCCAATTTGAAGAAAATAAATTATAAACATTCTCAAATATCAACTGCCAGCAGGGCCGTAATGAATAAGATGAGAATGAAACCAAGGGAACCAATAACGTGGTCACGAATCTCCATATGAGATATTACCTAAAAGGAATGAAAACTCTGATTCCTACAGAACAGGTAAAATGATGGAAAATTTATACAGTGTTAGAAAAATATATAGGCGTACATGAGTGTATACCAATAAGCAAAGACCAAGATTGGGAAACAAGGTTTACAGATCGACATGCAGCTAATAAATCATGGAATAGCAACTTTATGAATTATCATTTATTAGACAAATTAAGAACATTGTTGAACTTAACAGAACTCGCAGCTGAAAGTTCTGCATGAAGGCGGAATGAAACAGAAGATCAAAATACATGAAGTATAAGCGTTAGAATTTTCGTTTTCAGATTCTAAACACATATTCCGTATCATATATAATATTAAAATTTCTTCGCCGGTAATGGAACGATAATGCTTATCATGGAAATCTGGTTTTTCCATACATTAAATTAATTCGGAGTGTATCTGTGATAACTTAATAGTTTGCCATTAAAATATCATATTCTTAATTGTTAATCGGAAAAGCCCTGGAGAATATAGGTCGTTGTAATAGAAAGGTAATGAGAGAATGTTAATATAATAGGAGCTGTTATTACTTAAAGGATGTTATGGCGAATTTTACTTTTATTTCAGTTGTATTTTAAAATATTGAAGTGAATTTGGATGTTGCAATTTAAAGTAAAATTTAAATTTATTCGATTTTTACTGTCGCCGATCGCATTGTTGCGACTGGGGCGGCTGCCGTGCACAAAGAGGCAGATAGGGTAGCGCGGAAATAAAAGCTTGCTGCAACAGATAAAGAGACAGCTGACTGAAAGTTTCGATTTCTTGTTTGTTACAGTACATTCTATTAATTTCTAGAAAAATGAGTAGAGGTATATAAAGAAGCCGCGACTCGCCAGTACACAGAGTCATCATCGGAACTGATATTCGTGTGCCTGCAGCAGTGATTTGAAAGTGAACTCTTTTGTTTGTGGTCGAGTGGCAGAGGACCTTGAAAGTTGTATATGTGGATTTTATGTAATTCGGCTGCTCAGGGCTGTACACAGAGTGTCCTTTTATGGATATAAAAAGTACTTTGAAATTTTGCAACCTGGAATTTTAAATTTACGAACTCACAAAGTCACATTTGGTGTCAGAAGTGGAACATAGGACGATGGAGGCTGCATTGGAAAATATTTTAGAGAAGGTGGAAGAAAGGAAGTCCGAACTAACAACGAATACGGGAACGGCAAATAAAATCCTGGCCTCGGAGCTGAAAGAAATGAAGACGGCTAACGACATCCTCACCGCCGAGTTGAAGGAAGTGAAGTCAGCGAAGGATATCCTCGCTGCGAAGGCAAAAGCAGCAAATAGCAACTTGGCCGCCATGATGACCGAATTGACTGCGGAAATAAAGGCGGCAAACAAGGTCCTCACCGAAAAATTTGAAGAGCAGTTGACCAACGTGGGGAATGACGCCAAAGAGCCGGGCAAGGGGATGGGCCAAATAGACTAGCACCTTACGATTTAGACGGAAAGACCGACACCAACACAATGTCCGGGACGCCATGGTGGAGGTCATCCTCGGCAGAAGGATGAAGGATTTAAAGGCCGACGCGCCGGGACGCGACACAACATCTGGGCGCGTCAAAAGACCAAAGTACCACGGCACGTCAACGTTCGAACTCTTCCGCCGTCAATTCTACACAGTGGCCAAACACAAGTGGTCATCAGAGGAATAGGTCGCACAGCTAAGAGCCAGCCTCCAGGGACAAGCGGCAGAGGTGCTGAACACGGCTTAGGCTCCGGTGGCGCCCAGGAATATCTCGGAAGCCCTGGAATACCGCTTCGGAAACCACCGCTTAGCCGCAGTTTACCGCAGCCAACTGACGTCAGGAACACAGCAGTCACGGTAGGCACTGCAGGAGTTCACCCTGGCAATCGAACAGCTGGCCAGCGAAGCCTTTGTCGATCTCCCACCAGAACTTCGTATCCCAGGAAGCTGTATACACCTTCGTTGCCGGGATACGAGACACCGATATTGGTCAGCGTGGCTGGCGCGGCTAGTGGGCCCAAAGAGATAGATAGTGCAACGCGGAGATAAAATCCTTTCCATAACATATAAAAATAAATGACTGGAAGATTCACCTTTCATCCTTTCTATTCTAAGGTTTAGAATAAATTCAATTAATTTGTGGAACAGTGACTGGAAAGAAAAGAAACCGTGGCTAGATTATCGCGACAGTCGAAGCATTTGACCTAGAGGATGAAATCAGGTTTCAGGGTTTGGCCTAACGCCTGAGTTGAAGGAAAGATGGAGCAATTGGTGGAATTATGGTCGGAGAAATCGGAGGACCCAGAGGAAACCCACTCAAGCACCACGTTGTCCACCACAGATCTCACTTTATGGTCGAATAGGATCGAACCCGGGCTGCCCAGGTGAGATACAAGCGGTCGAACCACTCAGCCATGGCGCGACCAAGTAAATCATAACGATTTAGATATTGTAGAAAAAACAAGAATTCTATTTGTAATCAGGACATTTAAATTAGGATTCATTCACTTGTTTGGTTCCAACTAGCAAAATCACGTAAGATTGCCGTGTTTTATGTCAATGAATTATGTGTTATGTGAAAGAAATACAGTTTCCTCGCTCGCTCGCTCGTGCTGGATGGCTGTATACAGCCAGAAGCTGCGTGCCCACCCATTAAGTTGGGGTTTTACCGCAGATAGAATTTGCATTGAGTGATGTAGGATGAAGGTGATGTATGTTTTTTGATTGGGAGTTAATTTTGAGGTTACCAAAGTACCTTCGTGTTGATTGTTCCACTAGCAATGTAATATTATTATCAATGAATCACAAATTCCTCATTGGCATTACATCAGATTTATTCTTATTATAGACCAGTAGGCCGTAAGCGCTAGGAAAATTTGTGTAAAAAAATAAATTTTAGGTTAAATTTGGTGAATAAGATTCTTCAGTTTCTATACTTTTGTTATCTTTAAATAAGAGCATACGGTATCTTTAATTATGCTTTCATAGTTTCCTATTTTATATTCAATTTTTCAAACGAAATACAGAGAGAGCGTGGTGCTGCCATCTATGTTGCAATTTGAAATTGCTAGTTGAAAGAGTTCATAGGTGGTTGTAGATGGCAGGCTGTGCGCCTCAACTGGAATAGTGGTTCCCTAAGCAGGAAGGAAACATTTTGGGAAGATGATATGAAATTACGACAAGAAAATAAATTATACACATTCTGAAATATAAACTGCCAGCAGGGCGATAATGAATAAGATGAGAATGAAATCAAGGAAACCAATAAAGTTTAGCAAAATCAAGGTACAAACTCAAGAAGTCATCAAAATTAAATGTGCAGTGGACAGGAAACTCCCCCCCCCCTATGTGATATTACCTAAAAAGAATGAGAATACAGAAGAGGTAAACAGATGTAAAATTTATACAGAGTGTCAGAAATATGTATTATCCATACATGATTGTACATCAAAATGTAGAGACCAAGACAAATTAGAGACAAATTAAGAACATTTTTGAACTTATCAAAACTCGCACCTGAAAGTTCTGCATGAAGTCGGAATGAAACAGAAGATCAAAATAGATAAAGTAATAGCGTTGGAATATTCGTTTACAGATACTAACACATATTCCGTACTATATAATATTAAAATTTCTTCGTTGGTAATGGGATGCTAATCCTTTTCAAGGAAATCTAATTTTTAATAGATTAAATTAATTCGGAGTATGTCTATGATTAATTTAATACTTTGCCATTAAAATATCAGGTTCTTAATTTTATGGGAATAGCTTTGTAGAATTTAAGTACGTGTAATAGAAAGGTAATGAGAGAATGTTAATATAATAGAAGTTGTTAATACTAAAATGATGTTATGATGAATTTTTATTTTTATTTCAGTTGTATATTAAAATGTTGAAGTAAATTTGGAAGTTACATTAAAATTCAAATTTTAATATATTTGGTTTAAATTGTCACTGATCGCACTGTTACAACTGGGGCTGCCGGCGCGCTCAAAGAGACAGACAACGAAACGCGGAGATTAAAGCTTGGCGCAAAATATATAGATACAGATGGAGGACTGCAAATTTAGATTTATTGTTTGTTACACAACATTCGATTAATTTGTGCAGACATGAGTAGAGGTATATAAAGACGCCGCGACTCTCAAGTAGCATAAAGGGGCCTCTGATGGACCTAAAACGTCACGGGAGACACACAACCCTCCCACACAGTCACGCAAACAAAAGCGGGCCCCAGCTCAAAAACGAACCGACACCAACAATGGTAGGAATGGAGGGAGGCTTCCTCGGGAGCCCGAAAATCCTGCTGAACAGGAGAATCATGGCGAGCCCATGCCTCCTAGACAGCTTAGGGATGAAAGGGTGGGAGGAAGACCTGCACCCATTCGTTCCAGATCAGCCTCTCCTCACAACCAAGTCGCCCACACAAACAACGTTCCCATGACAGCTACACTGGACCTCACGGATGTGTTCAAGTGGCTGCAGCAGTTGTTGCAGACACATGGACAGAAAATCTGTGAGCTCGTTGTGAAGTTCTTCACAGCCACAGATCCGGCCAGCAAGATGCTGGTGGCAATGGAGGCCATGGCCCTCCTGACCGCAGGCACGCAACAGCTCCGAGATGGCGCATCGAACTAGGTCACGTACCTCGTTTCGATTCGCATTTTGGAATGCGTGCGGCCTAGCAGGTCAGGGGAGCGAGCTGCTTCACTTTGCCCGAGACAATGCCCTAGACGTCATTCTAGTCAGCGAAACGCATCTCCGACCAGACTTCCGTTTCCGTCTTCCGGGCTACATCTGCCATCGTACGGATCGTCAGGGACGCCCAGGTGGCGGAACTGCGATCTTGGTGAGGCAAAATGTGGTCCATCAGCCCATCCAGCTCCCACCTCTACAAACCCTAGAGGCCACGGCCATTGGTATGCACCTTGGTGGTTTAGAGGTCTTGGTAGTCTCTGTGTATCATCCACCAAACCGACAGTTTGTATCAAACGACTATCTATCCATCCTAGCCCTATATCCCTGTGCTATCATGGCCGGCGATTTCAATGCTAAACATCAACGTTGGCATTGCGGTCGTCGGGCGGATGCAAGAGGCAATGAAATCATTCGCCTTATAGATGCGGACCCTCAACTTCAAGTACAGGGCCCCTGGCAACCCACTCATTACCCGCGAGGAGGAGGACTGCCCTCAGTCATAGACTTCGCAATCACAAAACATCTACCATACCATCTCACACTCACATCATTAAATGCATTACATTCAGATCACAATCCAGTCTTGACAGAGATCAACACAAGGGTTGCCAGTCACAACATCTCGCTTCAAACGCGAGAGGTCGACTGGGAAGGCGTCAGGAACTGCCTCCGCACTTCCATCCCGCCAAATCCCAAAATCACAAATATCCCTACCCTGGATAACGCCGTCTCATCCTTCACTTCCATCGTGAAGCGCACCACCTTTAATTTGACAGTCCATGCTCCGGCTCCTCTTCATCCCGGTGTCCTCCCTTTGGACATCCTTCTTCTAATCCGGCGATCCTGGGCAGCACGGAGATTATACCAACGTCACCGCACGCCACATAATCGAGCGCTCCTAAGACGTTTACGTCGAGAGGTCAGTGTCCGTCTGCGCGAGCACAAGGTGCAAGCGTGGGAGGACAAAATGGCCAGGTTGCGCGTCGAGAATGGCGACGTGTGGAGGATAGCCAAAGCCCTCAGAAAACACAGAGGTCAGTACACCTCTCCCATTCACGGCACCCAGGGCCTGGCCTATGAACCCCAAGCCAAAGCCAATGCTTTTGCTGACTATCTTGAGCGTACTATGTGTCCGAGAGATGACCCCCAGGACGATAACTTTTCTGAACGCGTCCGTCGGGAGGTGCGTCTATTCTTACGTCACCCTCCTGAGGATGCGGAGAGACTCCCTACCATCCGACCTAGTGAAGTCCAAGGCGTACTCCAACGTCTCAAACCAAAGAAGGCGGCGGGGCCGGACGGGCTGACTCCCCTAATGCTCCGCCATCTTCTCTGCAATGCGATTCTCTTCCTGACTAGGATTTTTAATATGTGCCTCGCCCTTGGGTACTTTCCACGAGAGTGGAGAGAGGCCCGGGTGATTTGCATATTGAAACCTGGGAAGAATCCGGTACACCCATCCAGCTACAGGTCCATTAGCCTCCTCTCCACCCTTTCGAAAGTTCTCGAAAGGCTAATTCTTGCTCGCTTGTCCCCAATATTGGTAGACTTTCAAGCCATTCCTGACCACCAATTTGGTTTTCGTCCTGGGCACTCGACAGTTCAGCAGTTGCTACGTGTGGTGGAGACCGCCGCCCTGGGCTTCCAGGAAGGCGCCTTCACGGCCGCAGTTTCGTTGGATGTCGAGAAGGCCTTCTCTACGACATGGCATGCCGGACTCCTACATAAAATGATCCATCTGGGGCTCCCAACTCAAGTGATCAACATTCTACACAGCTTCTTGCGACATCGCACATTTAAAGTCTCAGTCGCGGGGAAAACATCAACACTAAGGCCAGTGAGAGGCGGAGTCCCCGAAGGCTCTGTGCTATCCCCCACCCTCTTCAACGTCTTTATGGCAGATTTCCCCACAGAACCACGAGTCGAAATGGCACAATACGCTGACGACGTGTTTCTGTTCTGCAAGGACAAACACATTCTCAGAGCCTTCAACCCCATTCAAGGACATCTTCACCTAACACAGCAGTGGTGTTGGCGTTGGCGGATGTCCGTAAATCCAGAAAAAAGCCACGCCATACTTTTTACAAAGCGCCACACCCCCGCAGACTGCCCCAACTTCAGCTACCGAGGTCGAAGGATAGAGTGGTCTAACTCTGTCCAGTACCTTGGAGTCAACTTGGATAGAGGTTTAACTTTTCGCCGGCACATCAGGGACCTTTCGGCAAAGGTACAGGGAGCAATTGCTTCCCTGTACCCAATGCTGGGGTCTACCTCGATGCCAGTCCGCATGAAGTTGTACCTCTTCCGAGCGCTGGTAATCCCGGTGATGCTATATGCCTGCGAGATCTGGGGCATGGCAGCAGACAGCTGTTTAGCATGGCTTCAACGTGCACAGAATAAAGGACTGCGGTCTATTTATTCTGTGGGACGTTATTTCCCTACCAGGTTGCTCCACGAAGCATCGGGTCTTCCATACGTGGAGGATGAAATTAGGCGCCGGGCTTCAAAATTATACGCAAGTTTACCATCTCACAGAAGCGCCCTTGTCAGATCACTGGGAAATTATGACCCCACTATACGCCGATCTAGACTGCATCGGGTCCCCCGTATGGCATGCGGGCACCCTAGATAACACAGGAGCTGAAACTATCAGCAGCTAAAGCTGAGCTCCTCATAATTCTTCCAAGCTGTTTGGCATCTAAATTTCTCCCCAACTAAATTACAAAATATTTAAAATAAAACAAAACGGGTGCTAAGTACTGCATCCTCTCTTTCAACCCGAAGGTACTTTGGTAACCTCAAAATTAACTCCCAATCAAAAACCTACATCACCTTTATCCTACATCTTTCAATAATAATCCTACCTGCGGTAAAACCCTTAATGGGTGGGCACGCAGCAAAAACCTTCTGGCTGTATACAGCCAGCCAGCACGAGCGAGCGAGAGCAGTAGACAGAGTCGTTATCGGAACTGATAATCGTGTGCCTGCAGCTGTGATTTGAAAGTGAACTCTTTTATTTGTGGTCGAGTGGCAGACGACTTTGAAGTTTGAATATGTGTATGCTACGTAATTCGGCTGCTCAGGGTTGTACAAAGAGTGTCTTTCTACGTAAATAAAATGCATTTTGAAATCATATAACCTGGACATTTAATTTCGGAACCCAAAAAGTCACAATATACTTATACCTAATGTGAACGTAAAGAATAAATTTAAGATATTGCTCACCTGCTTATTAGAAGATGATTTCTTTGTCTTATTTCGGAGATCCAACATGCCCACTGAAGGTATTTGAAGGGCTGCAGTACTTGTACTGTGCATAGCGTATTCATTAGTCATTTAATTGAAGGCTGGTATGAATTGTTCGAATAGATAAATCCTGTTTAGATTAAATTAAGTTCAACTAGTATTTTAAATAAAGATACAATTATTGTTAAGGGACTTGTGGCCCCTATCGTTTAATGTATTTATTAATGCAGCAATTAAAAGAATAATTTTCAATTATTATGCATTTTTTTAATTGGGCTGATTGAAGATAAAATTAACACTTCCTTGAATTTAATATTATAATTAGTTGTATGAACTGTGTTAGATATTAGATGATTAGATAACTTTAGGCATAATAGCTTAATTCCTTTTGAGAGTTCATATTTAATAAGGGGATTATGACTTCAATGTTGTATTAAGGTTGGTTTTGGGTATATGTTTTCAATAACTGGGTTTGTTCATCTTTGAAAATCAGGTTGGCTTCCGCTTTTAGGATTATTGAATATCTTAGTACAAGAGGACCATATATTTAAAATAAATTTATAGTAATTGAACATTATTTTGGCAGAATTAGGTGCAATGAATATAGAATATGTAAATATGACTAATTAAGAAATAAATGTTTGGGTAAGAATTATTTGTATTTATATCAGTAGTATTGATTCTATTTATTTTTGCTAAATTTAGAGTAACCTATTTACTTTATTAGAGCAAAAACTATTTGTTTATATTAATTTACATAATAACCTAATAAAGTAGGCGTTGCAGAGATTTTAAAATTTTTAATGATGTTACTATGTTATTTTTTAAGCATATCAATCCTTTAATGTCAGATTACTTATTATGGTAATACATGTGTTCCAGTTTTTCAGATTTACTATCATTAACTTTATGAATAATAATACCAACTTACATGAGAGGTCAGATACTACTGATTTGGGTGTACACTTTCTAGTACACATTAGTAAATGAGCTCATACTTCAGTATTAGATGCCTGATCTTCTATGCTTTATTAGGGGGTTTATATGCTGCAGTCCAAAATGTGTATATAAAGCAATTAACTCTAAGTTTATTTTATTTTAATGTTTTGGTTAGATGTTATTCATTATTTAATTTCTTTATATTCAGATAGGGGTATGACTTTTACTGTTGTGTTTACCTTTATGTAATATTTACTTTGTATCATGTCTTGTTGAAAGATATCTGAGTCTACTTGTATTTGAAGATGGTGAATCAGAAGTTTTTCAGGCTTTAGTGTGAGTTTGGGAGAGGAGGTTTAATTTTTTAAAGTAAATATTCAAAAATGTTAATTGTTATATATTAGTAGATAAGTTTTCTTGGATCTACTGAAATTTATTTAGATAACTTTTATTTTAAATGAAACTTTATTGCCTTTTTATACTTATGAGTTTGAGGTATCTCACAATGGGTTCAGTAATTAAAATTGGTTTACTTAGCATGGAAGGGATTCTTATCATTTTATTTCGTTCTCTTTTTAAGACTAACAGTTTTTCCTTCAAGGTTTACTAAAGAAAATAAGTTAATAAGCGATTTTACACATTTCATTATGATTTCAAGATAAGAGATCAAGCTCATTAAGAATAACTAAATCCTATATTAACACAATTTTACTAAATAGTGACATTGGGTTACTATTGTGTTTAGTTATTAATATCTAGCTTACCTCACTGTCAGCAGCTTCAGTTTTTTACATTAGTAATTGTGAATTGCTTGAAGTACTGAAATAGTCACCTTGTACGGGGTGAGTATGAATAGCTCAAGGAAGAGTAGATATTCTCTTGGTCAATTTAAATTTGTAAATAGTGACATTGTGTTACTATATTGTTAGGTATTCTTAATACTTAGCTTACTTTAATGTCAGCACCTTCAGCTTTTTCCATAAGTATAAGCTCATTATTCAAGTGTTTAATGTGTTAATTATTGACAAAGTATATCACCTCAGACTTTAATAATTAAAGGATTTTAAATACAGTAAAGAAAATACAGAATAGTTACTAATTTTCCTGTTAAAATATAAGGATCTTCAACAGGAGAGTCTTCATTTGTTATTAATAAAATAACAACTTGGTTTTGCAGATAATAATTTAGGAATTACTGTAGTTGGTACTTCCTAAGGCTATTTGGTCTCATAGTAAAGTATATCTTATGAATGCAGCTGCTGTTACTAAAAATGGTAAGTCTCCAAAGGTTCATATGTAATAGAGTTTATATGACCTCAAATATACCCCTTATCCAAAATATACATTAATACAAATAAAGAATGTAGAGGCAGCATTAGCATACAGCGTTTATAAGAGTCACCCATAATTTGCGTAACAACAAATATGTGCTGCCTGTAGAAATCTAAATCAAGATGTGTAGAATAATGTGTAGCAAAGAATAATCCTGTTGTAATTTGAATAATTATATATAAGATTAAGAAAATACTTCTTAGAGTAATAATAATTCATAATAATAAATATAAAATATCAAAGGATAATTAAAGTAAATTATAAATTTTTGATATTAATGATAAGACTGCTGTCCTCCTAGGTTTTAATAGAATAAGTTGTTTTTGGTTTATAAGTCAATGTACTATTTTAAGAAATTAATATGAAATGTTAAAAAGTAATACTTTATTTGACATATTTATTTGTATATAGGTATTTTTCTTCTGCGTGAGACCATTTTTTAACATCATTAATTGCAGAACTCTATATTGTAATTTTATTTACTATGTGGCATTATTATGTAATAATAAAACAGATGGAGACCGAGAAATCCCTGGTTTAAATCCCAGCTAAGTTATTGAATTCTGCAGTCTGACTGTACCTATCCAAGCCCTGTCCTACACACAGATGATGTGGCTTAACAAATAATCTCCAAAAATTGACCTAATAGTGATTTAAATTATGAAGCCTGAATTTAAAGCACAACAGCATAGTAAATTAGAACTAAAAGGAATGATCTCATTGTATATGAGAGTCCGTAGTGGTTTACCGGGAACAATACAAGTCATTTGAGGAACTTAGTGTCATATTAGCATGTTGCTCTGTTAGCTGAATGCTTAAAAGCAACTGGATGAACAGTACGAGATCTGTGGTTCAAATCCTTGCTATGGCATTGAATGTTTTACTCTGAACTCGACACATCCAAACTTTGTCCTACACACAGATAGCGAGAAAAACAATTAATTTCTATACTTCTTTATTTTTTGCAGTTTGTGAAGGGGCTTTATGGTCAATTATTTTACTATGTATAATCCAAAGTAAAGGAAATTATTATTGTAATTTATTTTGTTTGTTTCAATGTTAGGTTATAATTTGTAAATGGTATTTTTAATCCCTCTATATTTTATTAGTAATACTATTAATGGTAATTAATTCTGCAATTATTACTTCTTGCTCCTTTAAATTCATACTACTTTTTGTTATTGAAATACTTACTCAATATATATATATATATATATATATATATATATATATATATATATATATATATATATATATATATATTTGGGTATCAGTATTTGTCTTATTATTTGGCAATATTAAAATTCTGTATTCATGCTCTTATACTTATTGTAAGGTATTTGATAATTTGGTGTTCATTTTATAATACTTTATTTTTTTATGATTTTAATATTTAATATTGTGTTTCACTTTTTAAACATCAGTATAACTTCCTCCTATTTTATTTGTTTTTTACTTACTTTAATATTAAATTTATTATTAATTTTGATTTTTTGAAGAAGGACAATTTCGTATATTATTTTTAATTTTTGAATCATGTTATCAACCTGAATGTTGCAATCTAGTATTTATTTGCTTATTTAACATTGTGGCTGCAGGTATTAACTAGCTTTATAATAATTAAAGTAATTTAGCTTTTCCTTTTAGTATATACATATAACGGATTTTATAAATTTTACTGATATTTAAGAACAAATTTAGCAATTTCAGGAAAACTACATATATATTTAGTACATTGATCATTAACTAAAGCTTAGTGAGAAGCTGTGGTTGTGGGTTACTACAAGTTTTTGAATATTTAGTAGAACTTTGAATAGTAATTAACATATTAGTGCTGTATACTAGAATGGTAGGAGGATTTTTACTAGGACAGATACGTTTAAGTCAGGTTGATATTAACACTAATTGCTTATCCATCTGTAGCTCACATAGGATTAGTACAAGGAGGATTAAAAACATTTAATGTATAAGAATTTTATAAAATGTTTGTATTAATAAGCTCTCATGGTTTACGTTTTACTGTTGTATTTTGTTTGGTTAACATTAGTAATGAGTCTTTAGGAAGCCAGATTATATTAATTAATAAATTAGTAATCTTTGGTGATTTTAATATCATCCTGTAATATAATTGCACCTCCTTCTTTAAATTTATTAGGGGAAATTACGTTATTTCAGAATATAATAGGTTGAATGTGGATAGTGATAATATTTCTTATACTCATTCATGGAATTCATTATTTAGGTATTTATAGAAGAGTTAAATGTTATTGCTGTGGATATTAATTATTTATATTACTCCTATTATCTTTGAATATGTTAATTTTAAAAAGTGACGAACTAATTTTTAGTTTGTCTTACTTAATTGGTTAAATAAAAAATTATGATTTGTGTTGTAATACATATAAAAATTCATCTTATGTCAGGATATATTTTTAATTAGTATTGAGACTTTGTGGGTTCTTGAAATGAAAAGTCCAATTGCACCACTCAAAAATGTTCTTTATTTCCACCGACTTACAGTTAAACTCTTGCCAGTTACACAGAATTACGTAATGCACACAATTACGATTCACCAGTTCGTCCGTTACAATTTCACTTGCACTCGTAATTACGTACAATCCTCCGATGCACTCACACAGCCTTCTCGTCGTACACTAGCACGTCAAGCACTGACTGACTGACTGACTGACTGACCGGATTCACTCACTGCAGCCCTTTTTATATTGAAATCACCGTTTTCTAGAAGTCTCTGGTTTCCGTGAATCCACGCGAAGGTTCCAGATGGCAGTTTAAGTGGGAAAAGAGGTGGCCAACGACAAATGACATTTCCCTAATCATCCCCCTCAGTTAGTGACAAAGATTAATGAGGTGGGCGTGGCGCGAACCCCGATCCTTTACGCAGCTGTCGTTTGTTGTGCTCCCCGGTAATTGGGTGACACTGCTGCCTCCTCAAAGCTGGTCGTCCCGAACGGCACCATCGTAGCGGGCTAGACGATCCAGGTGTACCAACAACATCTTCCCTCGGGGAACCTTTTGGATGCGGTAGACCACGTCGTTAATCCTCTTCACCACCCGGTACGGTCCTAGCCGTGGCTGCTGGAGCTTCGGGCAGCGTCCCTTTGTCCGGGCAGGATGGTACAACCAGACCAGGCCAACTTGCTGGAAACCTTGGCTGTTAGCTCGCCTGTCATACCTGGCCTTCATGCGGTCACTTGCCTTCTGGATGTTCTGCCGAGCCATCTCGTGCATGTCGTGGAGGTGGTCCACCAGGTTCTCCACATACTCGGTCGCCGGCTGCTTTGCCTCCGGAGGGCTTCCAAAAGCCAGGTCACAAGGGAGGCGTAACTCTCAGCCGAACATTAAGCTGGCTGGCATCATCCCAGTTGTATCGTGTGTAGACGAGCGGTAGGCCAGCAAGAACAGTGGTACCTTGACGTCCCAGTCTCGCTGATAGCTGGTCACGACCTTCCTCAGGTGTTCCTCTAAGGTCTTGATGTATCTTTCGACAATGCCATCAGACTGTGGATGTAGAGGCGTCGTGCGCGTCTTGTTCACCCCAAGTCTTTGTAGTGCCTCCTTCATTAGATTGGACTCAAGATTGGTACCCTGGTCACTGTGTAGCTCTAATGGCACCCCAAATCGACAGAACACTTGCTCCACGAGGCAGTCTGTGATTGTCTTTGCCTCTTGGTTTGGGATGGCATACACCTCCGGCCACTTGGTGAAGTAGTCCACGACCACCATTAGGTACTTGTTGCCTCGGTGGGAAACTGGGAACGGTCCAGCAATGTCAACGGCGATCCCTTCGAATGGCGCTCCGACGTTGTACTACTGCATGCGACCACAGCTCCTAGTCTGGGGGCCACGACTCGCCGCGCAACGTGACACTGACGGCACCATCTCTCAGCATCTGCTCGGAGTCTCAGCCAGTAGTAGCGCTGCCGCAGTTTGTCTATCGTTCGGTTCGCTCCCAGGTGTCCTCCCGAAGTACCGGCGGGCACTTCCTCCAAGACTTCCGGGACCTTACTCCGCGGAAGTACCAACTGTTCTCTCTGTGTCTTCCCATCTGGTGACTCCCATACCCGGAACAGCACGCCCTCTCTGCTCTCCAACGAGTCCCATTGGGCCCAGTACGACTTGTAGGCGGCGCTCCTCGGTGCGATGTCCTCCCAGGTTGGTTTCCTCCCTGCCTCCACTTCCCTCAAGAGTGGCCCCAAGTCTGCGTCCGCCAGCTGCTCCCTCCTCAGGCCTGCGCTATCCCAGCCGTCCGCAGGCACCGCCACAACTATGCGGACTGCTGCGGCACGCTCTTTCTCTTCCACTCTTGTGCACTGGCCGCACTCTTCTGGACAGGGCTTCAGGACATGGCGTCTGCGTTACCGTGGCTCTTCCCTCTACGATGTTCCGAGTTGAAGTCGTATTCCTGCAGCCTCGGGATCCAACGTGCTGTCTGGCCTTCCAGGTTCTTAAAGCTCAATAGCCAGGTTAGGGCGGAATGGTCAGTCCTCAGGTGGAATGACTGACCGTACAGGTACTTGTGGAAGTGCTCCGAGGTCTTTACTACCACCAGTAGCTCTCGTCGGGTGACGCAGTAGTTCTTCTCTGCCTTGGATAGCGTCTTGCTGTAGTAGGCTATCACCCGCTCATGGCCGTCCTGGATCTGCGATAGGACACCTCCAATGTAATGGTCGCTAGCGTCGGTGTCCGCAATGAAGGCGTCACCCGGTTGTGGGAAACCCAAAATTGGACCACTGCACAGGGTCTCCTTTAGGTGCTGGAAAGCGTTTTCGGCGTCCCCTGTCCAAACATAAGGCCGGTGTTCCTCTGTCAGGCGGATGAGGGGTTTTGCGATGTTGGAGAACCCCTTTATGAAGCGGCGGTAATAACTGCACAGCCCCAGGATTCTGCGCAACTCTGTCTTATCCTTTGGGAGAGGCCAATCTCTCACAGCCTGTGTCTTCTCCGGGTCTGTGGCCACTCCGGTGGCTGAGAATATGTGGCCCAAGTAGTTCACTTCCTTGCGGAAGAGCTGGCACTTCTTCGCGTTCAGCTTCAATTTGGTCGCCTGCAGTCTCTGTAGCACCTTACTTAGATTCCCGGGGTGATCTTCAAAAGTCTTCCCGACGATGATGATATTGTCCAGGTATAGCAGGCAGGCATCCCTCTCATCACTGACTCCATTAGGCGTTGGAAGGTAGCTGGTGCGTTGCAGAGGCCAAAGGGCATAACCGTGAACTGCCAGAGCCCTTAGCCTGTCGAGAATGCGGTCTTCTCCTTGTCTCTTGGGTCTAGAGCTACCTGCCAGTAGCCCGACTTCAGGTCCAGGATCGAGAACTACTGTGCACCAGCTAGCGTGTCCAGCATGTCGTCAATCCGGGATAAGGGGAAACAGTCCTTCCGGGTGACAGCCTTCAACTTTCTGTAGTCTACGCAGAAGCGCAGCTCGCCATTGTTCTTTGTCACCCAGACTACAGGGGAACACCAAGGGCTGTCAGACTCTTCAATCACTCCCCTGGATCTCATGTCCTCCAGCATGTCTCGTACCGCCCCTTGAGTCGCCAGCGGAGCGCGTCTAGGTGGTTGCCGAATAGGCTGGGCGTCCCCGGTGTCGATGCGGTGTAGCACTTTGTCCGTACGGCCGTAGTCACTGTCACCTTGGCTGTAGACGCGCTGGTATCGTCTTAGCAGTAGTCGAACTCTCTCCAGTTGCTCTGCGGTGAGGTGGTCGGCCGCCCTCTCCAGTAAGCCTTCTAGTCAGGGCCCCAGGTTTTGCGTCGGCACCGGCTCCTGCGCCTTGTCGATTGCTGTTACGCTTACCACGGGCTCGCAGGTTCCCAACTCCGTCCCGGAATGGACGTCCTGATCGGTGTCCGTTGGATTTAGCAGTCTCACTGGCACCTCCTCTCGGCACGGCAGCAGTGCCCTGGCTACACATAGTCCGTGCACAGGCGCCTTCTGGTCCAGCATCAAGTTCCTGGTTCTCTGGCCTTCCAGTCGCGCCGTCCCCACCACCTCGCTCCTCGCGGGGACAACCACGTCTTCGTCCAAGACGACCCTGCAAATTCCCAGGCGATCTTCTGGTTGACGGTGTATAACCTCTTCTCCGTTAAGCCGCAGGACATTCTTGCCGACGTCGACCGTCGCCTCATGCGACACGGCTTTCCTCTTACCCAACCGTCCGCGATGAGGCTGGCATCAATACGCCGGCTGACGGCGCGCAGTGTCAATCGAGGGGATGGTGGTGATGGCGCCGACGTGCCCCTCTCCACGGCGGCCCTTACTCGTTTTCCGGCTGCTCTTCCTGGTTTAGGCAGTCTCTCTGCAGGTTTCCGGGCTGTCCACGCCCCCAACACAGGCCACTAGATGTTCGCCGGCGTCCCTCAGCTGGTCTTCTGTCTCCGGCGTAGCGGATATTCCTCGTTCTCGACGTCGGGATAGATGTTACTTTGGCCGCCTCCATCCCTAATGCCGCTGTCAGCGCCTCTTGGATGGTTTTATAATCGCCGAACATTAGGCGCTGACGAATCTCCGTGTCCCGTACCCCGTCGGCAAAGTTGTAGGCGGCTTCCCGGGATACGAACTCCAGTGGCATGTCAACCAAGGATTTGCTAGCCAGCTGCTCGATCGCTATGGGGAACTCCTGCAGCGTCTCCCCAGGCTTCTGTGACCTTGCCTTTAGCTGGCTGCGGTATGCTGCGGCTAAGCGGTGGTTCCCGAAACGATTCTCCAGGGCCTCCCAGATGTCCCTGTGCGCCGCCGTTGTCTGCACTGCGTTTAGGACTTCCGCGGCTCGTCCCTGGAGGCTGTCTATTAACTGTGTGGCCTCCTCATCCGGTGACCATCTGTTTTGCCTGGCCACTGTGTCGAACTGGCGGCGGAAGACTTCAAACGTTGACGCGCCCTCATACTTGGGAGGTTTGAAACGCGCAGATGTTGTGTCGCATCCCGGCGCGTCGGTCTTCAAATCCTTCAGCTTTCTGCCGACGACGTCCTCCAACATGGCGTTCAGGGACTCGACGCTGCTGTCGACCTTTCCCTCCAGGTTGTTTACGTGGTTTGCAAGGTCTTAGACGTCTTCCACGACGGCGTTCAGGGTCTTGGCGTTATTGTCGGCCTTTTCCTCTTAATCATTAAGGCGGTCGTCTACTTGACCCATCCGCTTGCCCAGCTTCGTGACGTCATCCCTCACGCCGGCCAACTGTTCCTCAAATTTGGCGGCGAGAACCTCGTGCTCCTCCTTCATTTCCGTGGCCAGACTGTTGTTTGCTGCCCTCATTTCTGTGGTCAATTCGGTCTTTATTTCTTCCATCTTCTCGGTGATGCTGTCGTTGGCCGTCTTTATTTCTGCCAGTTCCGCCTTCATTTCCATCATCTTCTCCAAAATCTTTTCCAATGCCGCGTCCATGTTTGTAATGTTCGGTGAAGTTGTCGTCCCGCTTCCTGACACCAGTGTGACTTTGTGGGTTCGTGAAATGAAAATTCCAATTGCACCACTCAAAAATGTTCTTTACTTCCACCGACTTACAGTTAAACTCTAGCCAATTACACAGAATTACGTAATGCACACAATTACGATTCACCTGTTCGTCCGTTACAATTTCACTTGCGCTCGTAATTACGTACAATCCTCCGATGCACTCACACAGCCTTCTCGTCGTACACTAGCACGTCAAGCACTGACTGACTGACTGACTGACTGACCGGATTCACTCACTGCAGCCCTTTTTATAGGGAAATCACTGTTTTCTAGACGTCTCTGGTTTCCGTGAATCCACGTGAAGGTTCCAGATGGCATTGAGAGTGGGAAAAGAGGCAGCCAACGACAAATTACATTTCCCTAATCATCCGCCTCAGTTAGTGACAGAGATTAATGAGGTGGGCGTGGCGCGGACCCCGACCCCTTACGCAGCTGTCGTTTGTTGTGCTTCCCCATATTGGGTGACAGTATTTATTAATATATTTGCTGAGATTATTTACTTCATAATACATTCCCCGTAGGGGAAGGGATCCGTCTCTTTCAGCTGCCAAAGTGCGGGCGCTGCGGACCCTTAGCACTCGTGGTACCTCTGACGTTACTGGGGGAACCTCGGGCCGAACAGCCGAGCCCTTCCTTCGGCAGTTGTTCGGATTGGGATGGCTTCGAGGGGGCACTGTGTTCCCGATACCCGTGGGAGATTGGGTACGTCTTCGGACGATGTTGAGGGTAGCCATTAAGTTTTCGGGTACTAGCCTGCTAGGCTAGTAGAAGGTGTGCTAGATCACCAGGCGGCCCCACCGAGGTTTTTCGGTAGTCTTCACCTTAAGTGGTGACGCGCGTAAATGGCGAATCCACTTCCATCCCGTCTTGTGTCCCTAGGACCAGATGGGGGGGGGGCTTGTTAGTCTCTAGGTCTTGCCCTATGGAAAGCACCTCGGAGGACGCCGAGCGCCCTTTGGGACAGCTCGGATACTCCCTGGTTGAAGGAGGCCTGGGTCTTGTTCCTACGGGTTCAGGGCTAATGGGAGTAGTCCTCTGGACACAAACTTCATAATACATTATATTATAATTCATTTGATATATTATATTGACTGAGAAATTGTTACAATAGACTTTACTTCTGTTGTTATAACCTTATTCTTGGATTAAATATCATTATTATTCATAAGACCTGTTATATAAATTACATTTTATTTCTTTTATATAGTGAGGATTATATATTGGGAGATGTTATCCTTAATCATTTTATGTCTTTGGTTTTAATATTTGCTTTATCAATAATATTTTTAATTATTAATCCTAATTTAATTAGTATTTAGATCGCTTGTGATGGTTGGGGCAAGTTTATTATTGTTTAGCTATTTATTTTAGAATGTAAAGGCTTATAATGCTAGAACAATAACTACTTTATCTAATTGGACTGGATGTAGCTTTATTGGTAGCTGTTGCATTACTATTGAAATTCTAAAGAATAAATTATATTTAACATTTGAATTTTAGAGTGAGAAGGTACTGCCTATCCCCGTAATGCTATTTCCACGATATTTGGGTGCACATTACTAAGAAATTATTATTGAAATGTACATGAAAAATTTCAGAAATGTTCTTAAAAACTTTATTTTGAACAATGCCTACCATTATTTAAAAATTTTGTACTGATAATTTGTTATAATTGTTTAGTTTTTTTAAAAAAATAAGCACTGAAATTTCACATAATTGTATTTTTTTAAACGAGTATTATGAATCTTAGCGAAAAATCCTTTCTTATTAATATTCTTATAAGTCTGCTTAATGCACACAAAAAGTGCATATATTTTGGTTCAATATTTTTTTAAAATGTTTACCGGAATCCGAATCTGATTGTGTAGTCAAATATCTTGACGACCATCTTGATCATCGACCAACATGGAGTATATATATATATATATATATATATATATATATATATATATCACCAACAAACTTAACCAAGGCTATACTCGCCTTCACAAGTTGTATCGCGTCCTCAACCTCAAGTCCTCTCTATGAGTTGAATGTACGCTGTTACTATACAAGAGTATTCTACGACCACTTCTTCTATATGCCAGTCCTGTACGGGGAAGTGCTTCACCTACTCATATTCATCGACTCCAGGTGTTTCAAAACAAGATACTGCGATTGTCTGTGAATGCCCCGTGGTACATCCGCAATGCACAGTTACGCAGAGAATTGGGCATTGTCAGCATAAATGAATACATCTATACAATTAAAAGAAGATTCATTGCTCACCTTCTCACCTTCCTCATGTATCAGGTGCTCTATTCTTTCAACTGGGAAACTGCCCAGATGATGCACCAAGCCTGAGGACACGCTCTTATTTCTATAAAGTATCAATTCTCTAGTGCTGAAGTTACGTAATTAATATTTCCACAAATCAGTTCAGTTTGCTTGAGAACTCCAAAACGAGTATCCTCTTCCATTGTATTCTTCATTTTTAATCTTTATCTGTAGCTCCGCAATTTGTATAGAACTGACTGTGCTGTTCAATGGATTAACAGGGCTAATTTTACATAGAAAATATTGAGAAAAGTTTTATTTTTTGAAAATCTATATCACGATTTTATTCTTATTACCATATGTTTAAAAAACTTTATTGACAAATAAAGTTTTCATCTTTAATTTTCTAGAAATAGCGATTGAGCTCTTTTTCATTCTGAATGAATTTGGCACATCCAAGAAATCGTAATAAATGGGCAAATCTTGTACCATAGAAAAGGTTATTCTCGGGAAATATCACTATTAGGTGACTGCTATTGCATTCGTTCATTCATTCATTCATTCTGTTATTTATTTGTGTGTGGTGTTTGTGTGTGTGTGTGTGTGTGTGTGTGTGTGTGTGTGTGTGTGTGTGCGTGTGTGGCTTGTCTCATAGAGCCGTGTTAGTGGTTCCGCTTACTTGGCTGGAGACCCAGGTTAGATTCCCTGGGAATTTTCTTCCGCTGGGAGAAATAGGCTTGAGTGCACTCAAGCGTCCCTGTTTGATATATTTGTGAAGAATCGATTGATGAATGGGATATTGCGCCACATTGTTAGATATTTCTCATACATTTCAAAGGTATTCGTTTTTAATAGTTTGAATTTTCTAACACTTACACCTTTCTCAAATGGAAAGTTATTATTGGCTAATTTCTTCCTGATAATCAAAGGGAACATTAAAGGTCGCTACATAATGACTTACCCTTAAAGGACATGGCCATCGCTAAAGGATTCTGTATTTATCTATTTCTATTGTAAATAAAGGGAAGTGAGTAATAAATAAAACCAAGTATACAGATGTCTGTTTCGATAAAATTATATACAAAAGATTGAGTGGAAAAAATCATTTGAGTGCAACACATTAGACTTTAATACACAGCTCTAACGATTTCAATTAAAATACCTATGTGTTTGGGCAATAGATATGTGTAGACGTGGAAGTGAATGTCCAACGAAACTCTTTATCCGAAATGAATTTATGTAGCCAGGAAACCATAATAAACACGCATACAACTTACATCAGAAAATCATTAGAGGAACTAAAATTTGTTATTCGCTACTTTTATTGAGGCTATCCGTTCTCAAAACATTTTTTTCTGTTCGTCTCAAAATTAAAACGTAATTCCTTGTTGTTTTCCTTTCCAAAGTATTATTATTACCACTCTGGAATTTGTTCCTGTACCTCCAATAAACATCTACATGATTTTGTGTATAACTAAGGCTTAATTTAAATCATTCAAACGGAAAGAAATTAGGAGCCATATCATTTTATTAGAATAAGCATTTCAATGCACATATACTATAAAGAACCGGGATGCCTGCAAATTCTTAACTCGTAGAGGCAGTTGACTTTATTCTTCTGCTTTTGTTTCAAGTCTGTATTAAAAATTAAAGATAGAAAGAACGAGCGAAAAAAAGAAAAGACACCTATTGTTTTACATTCCTATTCCACTCTGCGGAGCAGTGGATATGCTTTTGGTGCAGATTCTACAGAGTAGTCTTTTGGAAGCTAATTTACTTAATCTAGCACATACATATTATTTAGCGATGATAATGTGTTCCTATCAATTTTTCGAGGCCGATATTATCCTTCAAATATATGTTTTAAATATCCTCATAATATAAAAAGTCATTTATACAGAAAAGGCAGCGTGTGTATATACGGGTGTATGGGTGTGTGGCTGCGGACAGCGCAAATCAAAAGCGAAATGTTGATTGAGCATAAAATATGGAATATAAGTTCAGTAGCATGCAAGTTTAATTTGAATTTTAAGTATAGATTAAATGTAGATTAAATATAGATTAATTTAAGTATTATAGAATTATTATTTTTCAGCCATTGATTAGATAGTACAATTTTTATTAAAGCATAATATAGGTTTCCTGCACCAACAAGATATTCAGGAAAAGCAACCATTGCAAAGTACCCTTTACTTAACACAATTTTGCAGCACTTTGATTTTACAAACAATGATGCTAGCAATTGTGGTGAAATTATCGCACCCTGAAGGTATTTTCATGACAAATGAAATACTGTTCGCCAGTGCAAAAAATGTCCCTGACAGGAATGTGCTACCCTTACACAGTGCGACGAGGACAGCGAAAGTTTGTGATAGAGAATATATAGCACCCAAGGAGTAGAACCGTTAAAAACATGCGCCCAATTCACTCAGTACACTAAAACTGAGAAGATTTATTCTCAAAAATACAAGGTGTCAGAATGTTTTTGAATAGGCTGTAGGTCAACTGACCAGAATGTCATAAACACTATCAGACAGGGTATCGGAACAGTGCCTAACTACCTGGCTTCTCATTCCCATGAGACATTCTTTCCTGTGGCAAACTGTATATATTCTGAATTTTCTGGAAGTGTCCCCAGAAATCCCCTTCATCTTGGATGGCACAATCTTGCTACAAAAAATAATTTATGTCAAAAACATGGAGTGAACAATTTTCAAGATGTTCCTCTATTGCTCGAATGTTCGAATATTTATAATTTTTTATGTCCTGGACAAGCAAAGATGCTGCAAATTCAAAGTCATCATACAGTGACCAACTCTTTAAGGACTGCTTTATACCTTAAACTTCTCGTATTCCCTTTTCCCCAATTCCAAAAGTACGTATAAGATAAATATATAATAACACAATTTCTACAAACGTTTATCTTGATTAACATGAGCTGGATAGAAACACACGCTTCTTAAGAAGGGTTTATTCAAGAATAGGGGGTCATATGAGTGAAATACATTAGATTTCGTTTAAATATATTTCATACTAGTCGAGATATTCATTTCTAGAACTGGTTTTGTTAGATATTTCACTATAGGTACAAGGCCAATGAAAGAAACAAAATCATCGGCCATTTGTTATCGCACCTCAGTGGTAAAACGCATGTTTCAAACCCCAGTATGTAGTCATACCTCCGCGGGGTTCAATTCGCCGAAACGCTGAGAGATGCACTTCGAAACGTCGGTAGTAATGTGAAAGAAGCGCAAGGAAATCACTGCTGCTCGTCCGGGCGCTCTAAATGCCGCCGATACTGCTGTCACCCGAAACCTACTTCAACTGTCGCATCACAGCCATATATCACTGCCCAGCCGGCACCGAAAACCACGGGGATGAGAAAGATAGCCAAAGCCTTCTGGCGGCAATTCCCCTGGAGGCAACGTCATTGCTACCACAATCCAATTTCTCACATTTTCATATCTGACTCAGCGCTGGACGCCACAACCAGCATCGAAGTCCTCCCTTCCTCTGGCCAGCTAGCTTCATCTCCACGCTCATCATGCCACTGGACACCGCAATCCTGCCCGTACCGCAGTCATCTTCTCAGGCAACCGCCTCTGCAGCTCCAGTAGAGCATCAGCAATCGCCACGGATACAGACACCGCAACTCGAAAACCATCCGTGACTCGAAGACTGCAGTTATCCAGGGTGTTTCAAGAGATCCTTCACTGGAATAACTACTCCCCGCCACTAAAGCAGTCGTCCTGTGTTATAAGTGCCACAGGAGTCCATACACACAGAGCAGTTTCCAAACTGGTACGCTTGCAGATGGCTGACAATGATTAGCATCAGGCAGCCTTGGGTGTCCTTCTTTGGTCGGTGCTTACGCATCGAGGCCAGCGGGATGGACTGCCGGAATCCCTGCACGATGCTACCTTCTGCGCCGACCCACCTAAGTGTCACTCTATATGTGCTCCTTGATTAACCGCCGCGGTTCCCTAGGCACACGACCTAGGAAACCGCGCACGATACTGTGCTTTCTGCAATGACTTCGGGTACTTTACATGCCATGCGCAGTGCCGATACTATCCAAGCCGCTAACTCTCGTACGACTACACCTGAAGAATGAACCGACAACGTAACGGGAGAAGCCCTTTAGTATATTAGCCCGCCTTGGTAGCGTGATGGTAGCATGTCTGCCTCACGTTCAAGTTCGAGTTCGAATCTCGGTCAGGGTGAGTTACCTGTATAAGGTTTTTTCCGGGGTTTTCCCTTATCCTGCAAGACGAATGTCGGGTAACTCTAAGCTCCATGTACCCCGGACTCATTTGAGCATCAGTTCATCCATTGCGTTCATCGTCCGATATTACTTAACGTTGGAGGGCATAAATTACCAAAAAAAACTTTAGTATGTTCGTCTTGCGTTATGAACATAAATGCCCGTATGACGAACATCGAAGGACGCATGACGGCCTCACCGCCACTTGACCAGCTATTCAGTCCTCCAGGGACGACATCCTCCATGTGAACTAGAAGGTACTGAACTTCAATCCACACATCATCAGCAACACCTCCGTCAACAACGTACTATTCCAATTCTGTCTTTTCTTCAGGATCACAGGACCAGCTCAACACCTTTGGCACTATAGCAGCGGAAAGCACACCAATACAGCCAAATTACAGTGGCACATGCATCATCCACATATAAAAAAATAGACTCCGAGGACTTTAGTAGACAGCCTTCAGGGTTACTAAACTCCATCTCTTAGAGAAGACAGCCGACTTCTCTACCCTACACACCTCATTGTGAAACAAAAGCGACATAACTCCACCAACATTACATCCATACTTGTCCAACAGCACTAGAACCTCAGAAGATTGAGTTCGCTCTGAATATTAACCGCACTTCATTGAAGGAGAGGATCTCAAACAAGCAATCACAAGAAAACTGTCAAGCATACCAACACTACTTCAGAACTTGGCTTATAAACATCCCGAAACATGCACGTACCTGCATATGTCAACAGATATATGTAGGAAATGCAGGAATTTCCCAAATAAACCATTCCTGTAGCTTACCAAATGCAGTCAGGCCTTAAGCATGGCTATCTCTCAAGCATTCATTCTTCACCCGCTGCCCGCGAACATCAGACAGCTAGATAATAATTGATGATCAGCTGTGTAAAAGTGAGTCATTGTATGCTGGCCACGAAATCCCTTACTCCTTGAAAGTGACAAAATATTAATGATTCAAACCAATGTCAACGAATACATCTGTGTAGTGTTTAACTGCCACTTTTGCTACTTACGGCAGCGCAGGTGGTGACACTGATGACACATGAGATTAAAATGGACCAACGGTGGAATGAGATGGCGGGGGAAACCGTAGATCCCAAAGAAAACCAGCCCCAGCACCGTGTTTTGCATCACAAATCTCACTTTTCTGTCCCCTGGGATCGAACCACTAGGCTCTCACCAAGGTGGCCCCTGGGATCGAACCGGGGCCACCTTGGTGAGAGCCTAGTGGTTCGATCCCAGGTGATCTCAAATTATATAGGAAAATTTACAATGATTATGATATAATGAAGTTACAGCAAGATCTGGATAATGTTTATAAATGGAGCTTGAAAAATAAACTTCATTTAAATATTAAAAATGTTTCTTTATCATCTTTACTAGAAAGAAGCACTACTTAAATTTTAATTCTAATTTATACAATTTTCCACTAGCTAGAGTGAATTTCATAAGTGATTTAGGTGTTACCATGACCCAAGACTTATGTTTTAGTCAACACATTGCAATTATAACTAACAACACTCTCAAAAAATTGCATTTTGTATTCATCTCCGAGACTTAAATGATACTGAAGTTACGTTAATTTTATACAAAAGCCTTGTTCGAAGTAACTTGGAATGTGCCTCAGTTGTATGGTCACCTATGTTTAAATGTTATAACGGTCACCTGTAGAAAATTCAGAAAAGAATTCTGATATATATACCACAAAACCTACGGCGTCTTCATTTATAATCAGTGTATGCCATATATGCAACTGCTAAAGGAATTCAAAATAATGTCACTCTCTCTTCGTAGAGAATTACTTAGTCAAATTAATTTTAATGCCAGCATTCTAAATTTTAGAAACCGTCCATTGCTCCAGCTTAGAACACCAAAAACGTCATCGCATAAAAATTCCCCTATTATAATGTTATGCGACAAGTATAACGAACTCTGTTCTAAAATAGAACTCGATCCTAGCTTTTCCTACAAGCATTTTAAGGAATTACAGGAATTAACGGCTTGTGATTTTCAATTGTGTTATTTATGTTTTATGTTTAACGATAAAAAAGCTACCAATGTCTAATCTTCGATTACACACACACACACACACACACACACACACACACACACACACATATATATATATATATATATATATATATATATATATATATATATATATATATATATAGTCTTAGTTTTTTTGTATTCTTGTTTGTTACTCTTTGTATTGCACTTAAATTTGTATGTGTTTAATCTTAGGTTTTTGTGTTACATTTTGCATTGTCGTTTTTCATAATTTTATATTTAGATATGTTTAAGCCATGTTTGTAAATTTTATGTATGCAGCTATTGTAATCTGAGCATTGCTCTGTTGTAGCACAAATAAATACATTTGTGGTGTACAATTAGGTGCTGGGGCGGGTTTTCTTCGGGATATCCGGTTGCCCCGCCATTTCATTCCACCGATGGTCCATTTTCATCTCACGTATCATCAGTATCGCCGCCTACAGTGCCGTATTTAGTAAGAGTATCAGTTAAACACTACACAGTTTATTTCATTTTACTTACACAATGTAACATCATAGCGAAATACGCCTACGTAACCTCTTGTTCCTGACTAACTGAACAGTCAAACCCAGGACGTCTCTATCTTGGAATAATGGCACTAACTGCACGTTACCAAGGTTTTCGACAACTCTCTCCCAGAAAGGCACTTTTTTGTCTCAGAGGAAACGCTGGCTCACTGACTTGCTCACTTACGTGCTCAAAGACTTCCTTGTATAGCGTGGGAAGTATCCACGCAGTACCAAACTTTTCGCGACAGGTTTCAGACGTTTCGTCTAGGAGGCGATAGCGCTTATTTTGTATACCCTAGGCAAACATACTGCTTATCTGTTTTCATTTCAACTGCTTGGTGTAGATACCTCGATTGCCTTGCGCCATAACTGTTGAACTACAATATACAGACCATACTTTGTTGATAAAATAAAACGTTTAGAAACAAATTTCTAGTTACAGAGTAGCTCCTAGTCTTCATTTCAGTTCCGCTACTTATATACATAATCATTAATACAGATATACACGCACACACACTCATTCATCAAAGATTTTTCTAATAATTGCTTATTTCTTATTCATGGCGCTTTAAATAATGCACTTCATTGGACTACTGATATTTTATTTGTGGGCGAAATGCAATACTTCTACGTATTACGTAGGTGGGTGAGACAATATGCTGTATTATGCATTGCAGTTATTTCAGAAAATGCAATTGCTTGTTTGAAGCACCACGTAAATAACATTTATGTTATGACTAGAAGTACAGAAGGCAGAAATGCTTCACTATTCAACAGGATAATACGAGCGGGACTGGGTTTCTGCTGGTGTATAAATATATGAGATTATAAGTTGCAGAAGCAGAGGTCCAGAAAGTGTAATGAGCATCCTAGCAGAAATGACGTCAACACTGTTAGTTTGCACCACAAATTACATTTGAACATTAATGATTTAAGTTTCTAATACGACCAGCAGGATGCGTGCCATGGAATCCACAACATAATTAACTGCGCTACTTATTAGGGCAGTAGAGTGGATGCGGCAGCCATGTCGAGCACATCAGCAGTAGCAATGTTGGGCAAAGAAAAGAATTCCTCGTGTAATCGCGGCATACCGCAAATCCTGCACAAACGAGCCGGAAGTTTGACCCCAGGACCCCCTTTTGTGTGTGATGTCGCCATTCTCCACACATCACGTCGAGGGCTTTGATCCGTCTTTTGTTCAATTTATCCTATCCCAGCAGATTACTAGCAAAATAATTTTGGCTAAGTGCGATCACTAAACAGCGGTTTTCGCTCTCCAAGTCTTGCTAAACCAATCACGGATCGTGTTACATCAGCACCAGTTGTTTTGACAGTATATAGTATTGAAAATCTGTGTCATTCTGTCAAGAGGTTCAATACTCCGGTTTCAGCCAGCATGCTGAAGTTCTTAAAAGACTGTGTTTTAATGTTCTGGTTGATAAAATACATATCAGTGTTTGTGAAAATTAACATGAAATTAGTTATTATTGAATGCTACAATCAACCAAAGTCTTTGTAGTAGTGACGTAACTGAGTTACCTACACCTTCTGTTCGGATTTCTCCTTGGTTTTTGGAATGTTCTTCGGGAATGTGCTTCGGGAACTGTGAGCAGAGGTAGGCCATAGGTCTTTTAAATTCAAGCAGATTCAAGATTTACTTTTAAATAATAATAATAATAATAATAATAATAATAATAATAATAATAATAATAATAATAATAATAATAATAATAATAATAATAATAATAATAATAATAATAATAATAATAATAATAATAATAATAATAATAATAATAATAATAATAATAATAATAATAATAATAATAATAATAATAATAAAAATAATAATAATAGTAATAATAATAATAATAATAATAATAATAATAATAATAATAATAATAATAATAATAATAATAATAATAATAATAATAATAATAATAATAATAATAATAATAATAATAATAATAATAATAATAATAATAATAATAATAATAATAATAATAATAATAATAATAATAATAATAATAATAATAATAATAATAATAATAACAATAACAATAATAATAACAATAACAATAACAATAACAATAACAATGACAATAACAATAACAATAACAATAACAATAACAATAACAATAACAATAACAATAACAATAACAATAACAATAACAATAACAATAACAATAACAATAACAATAACAATAACAATAACAATAACAATAACAATAACAATAACAATAACAATAACAATAACAATAACAATAATAATAACAATAACAATAATAATAATAATAATAATAATAATAATAATAATAATAATAATAATAATAATAATAATAATAATAATAATAATAATAATAATAATAATAATAATAATAATAATAATAATAATAATAATAATAATAATAATAATAATAATAATAATAATAATAATAATAATAATAATAATAATAATAATAATAATAATAATAATAATAATAATAATAATAATAATAATAATAATAATAATAATAATAATAATAATAATAATAATAATAATAATAATAATAATAATTAATAATAATAATAATAATAATAATAATAATCATCATCATCATCACCATCATCATCATAATAATAGTGTGCATTTGCATTTTCATTCACCAGGGTTGGATTATATTCAGTGGTGTAACCAACGATCACTAGAACTGACATTTTTATTCTTTTCTTTTGCCCCAGAAAGCTTATAATTAAAACAGAGTGAATGTGGGTATTTCC
Source organism: Mantis religiosa (assembly GCA_030765055.1). Classification (NCBI taxonomy): domain Eukaryota; kingdom Metazoa; phylum Arthropoda; class Insecta; order Mantodea; family Mantidae; genus Mantis; species Mantis religiosa. The sequence goes on from JAUKNK010000401.1 coordinate 496,836, forward strand.
TTAACAAAGGCAATTTCGTGATACTTTTCCGAAGGGATGTCACAGAGAAACCAGTTGGTGTTAACTCGTCTTTCACTTTCGGTAGATGACATATTTGTTCCTTGAGCTTAGGAGCTATCGGCAGGCGCGTTAACAGCAACTGGTTTCTCTGTGACATCCCTTCGAAAAAGTATCACGAAATTGCCTATGTAACGAAAATACCTAACTTTACCCTACTCATTGCTGCAACAGTCGATCATGTAGCATCTTATTTAGACGATTGTCCATTTCTTCATTAAGGCTCAGAAGCTGAGATCTCTGGACTTAAACGACAGTATAAACAAAGGTGTTTTAGACCCTAAATAAAATATACAAAAAAAGCTCTTATGAAAATGTAATGCTGTGACTCCCAATAGCACAACTCAAAAACGAAATGGCAGATATATACCATATTCGGTATTTATGCTTAATACCTTCCAAAGAAACGACATAATAGTTTTTAAGAAAACAGCCGCAAATTAAATCATGTGCTTTACAAGGAAAATATTTCGAAAGCTTACGATTTTAGTCGAATCGCTCTAACGACCTGTATCAAAACATCTACTCTTTATTTCTCTTAAGTTTCTCAGCAAACTTTTGAAACACTCTGTGTAATTACATAGGAGAAAGGTGGTGCGTTGCAATTATAGTTGATTTGCTTATTTAAACGGATAGCACTTCCCTTGAACAACATTCCTCCTGAGAAGTATATGACTGAACTGTAATGCTTTCGTCCTTGGTCATCGATTTAAGATCTCAGAGCACTAATGGTTTAGAGAGAATTTTTTAAGGACTCCTACCCAACTGTGAAATTTAAGACATTCAACATTTCTCATGGATGCATCAGCTGTTAGTATTTAACGTATAAAATGTAAACCAAATTTCACGCTTAGTTTGAATTTAGGATATTTAATATTTTCATGCATTTAAACCGAAAAGTGAATAGTATGGAAAAATTTGCAGATAAGAATATGTGGCAAATGAAAAGCTAGGAAGTTAGAAACGATTGCTCTAAAATAATACTATTTATGACTTAATGCTGTTCTTCGTCTGCTCCTCTGCAGTTAATTTAGTATTAAAGGTTTCTAATAAGGCTTCTATTGAACGGTCGGTTTAACTTAATGTTTGCAATACTTGAGGACTGCAGTAGAGCTTTATAGGAAGCTAAAGCTACCTATATTTAAATACTTCTAGATGGTGTTTCAAAACGACAACGTACGAATCTATAGAAGTAGTTGCTCAGTTTCTCTGTGACACATACAGATAGCTTTACCGCCAACACAGCCGCATAAAAATGCCCCAGAATGAGTGTAGGTTAGGCAGTGACAGGAACAATGAAGCATGCCTCACACTGTAGGAGTTCGCAGGAATAGGTCACACGCCGTACCGCGTGCTGTAACTGTTTGTCAATATACCAGCATACTCCGAAGTCGCTTTCTACTATTATGAATTTCTTTGGTTTATGAAACCTCAATAAAAGGGTATTGCTTAATTATTGCTTATGAGTGTTTAACGTGTTCCAACATTCCGTTATAGCACACATGATGGCAAATAAGCTGGTGGACATATGAAACTTATACCCTCTAGAGGGAAATTAATGTTAGTGAAGTTGAGGATGGAAATATTAAATGATAAACAGAACAGGAAACAACATCAAAGAATTGTAGAAAAATTAACCAAAATTAAATGGCTTATATAGTGAGATGAGCATTTTATTTCACGTGTCCGATAATACTGAATAAAGCATTTGTAACTGAAAAGGAAGCTGTTGATATTTACAGTAAGTGGTTGAAAGTATTGTACCAAGATCATAACAAAATGCTCTGAAGTGAAACAAATAAATATTATCATTGATGTAACTATTTTTCCAAGTCATATTTTTAATGAAACCAAAATAATCGTGCGTTCCTTGAGCTCCCTTCAGCTCTTCCATTAATCAAAACCACATCCGTCATTTCGGCGTTCGTATAGCGCTCCATATTGCTTGGGTTTGCTATCTAAATACGCGCAAAATCCTCCCCCATAGGACGGAAAGTGTAGTTTTACAATGAAGAGCAACCTTGCAACTGTCCGAGTTATTAGTCGAAATTTGCACAAATATCTGCCCTTTGCCCCATTATCTGAAAGGTAGGCTAGGGTCGCTGATAAAGAGCAAGGAGCAATGCTTTTGTTTTCGGGGCCGGTGCGTCCCATTAACAACTTTGGAAGTTCGCACACCAGTGGTTCCTGCGCTGCCTAATCACAAAATCATGTAATATTTAATGCTGCATAAAATTATACCTAACAGAATTTCGAAGCTGCGACAGCGAAATTCGAGCTATACTGGTCGCGAATCTAGAAAGTGATTTGTCATTTCGTCCGGAGAAACAGGCGACGTTTCCGCTTATTGCTGCCACGTGGAGAGCGCGACAGCACTACGCGTGCGAGGGTGATTCAGTTGCGACTGCAGTGGGTATTTTATTACTATTATTGTTATTATTAATTAGTTATAGTGTTGTACAGAAAGACAATAGTGCAGTCGTGGATCTACATGCAAACGCCAGAGCATGCAAGAACACATAAATGTAAAGATCATCGTAACAAAAGAGGCATTCCTGTGAGATTTTGATGCTTATTGAAGTGGGAAATTGCCGGTTACATAATTTTTCCCGGGAGTTTCTAATTTATACCCCGATATCTAACTTTCTTCTTTAAAATACGTTTCTTTCCCAGTCTTAACCTTAATGCCCTTACTGATACCTACAGCACGGGAAGTCCTATCAAGCACTTAGAGAATGCAATACTAGACTCTCCTTTCAATTTCTCCTCATCGAAGTATTCTCCCACAGAGCATATTATTTCCCGTGTATGTCCTTTATTTGGAATACCTTTACCAAATATAGTTTTATTTGGTTCCCGAGCACGTTCAGGTTTTCGCTTGTCACTATACTTAGACATAATTAAACATTCATTAAACACAATTGCAAACGATCACAACACGCGCTCAGATACACGTAAACCAATGCAAAATGCCACAAATAAAATGCAAAGTAACTTGCCAGTACAGGATCTCTAACTGTGAGAGCATTCTGTTTATGCAGCGTTATCAGAAGAGAAATAAAAACCTAGGTATTGTATTCACTGCAGCGTTTGTTTAATTCGCTCGCCCGCGTCATGCTAAGCACGTGTTAGAGTATCGGCAACCAAGGTTTAGCGTCTAACGTTGTCATGGAAACGTCTCCACTCTAATTGGTCATTTTAATCGTTACTATGACAACCGTTATGACGTACTCAACCCCTCCCATTTATTTGGACCGTTATTCCATGTGGTTACTAACTGTCAATCATATTCTGGTTTGGCGACCAGTATAGTTAAATTATAAACTAAGTAACGTCTATAATCGTTCGGTGTCGTTTTGAAACAATCTGTATAACATGATTTATTCTGTTATACAGCTATAAAATCCACATGAATCTAAAGTAGAAGTTTTACTATGTTCAATAATGCAAAAACGTATTTCTCTGAAAGTTCTTAGACGTTTTTCACAATTTGATACAGTTAACTTAGGTCTTAAATTTCCTTCGAAAATGAACTAATAAATATGGTTATAAATATAAGGTAATCAACACATTGGTTGGAGAGTATTATTAGCAGGAAGCAAGAAATACTCAAGTTATACAGTGAAAACACCTAAGATGCTTGGTTTACTGCTAGCATTCGGGCAAGATGTACTTCAAACTCTGCATTTGATCCTCATGTTGTTAATCCTATTAGAGGCAAAGGCGCTTTTCTCGAGGCGGTGTTGTGTACTTCTTGTGAAAGTCTTGTTGAGGTGGGTTAGGATTTCCCCCTACTTGAAATAATGCTCTAGTGAAGTAGGTATTATGCTGAACTAAGGAAAGCAACTTTTGCATTTAGCGCTAAATTCTATACCTGAATTAAATGCTCTTTCTTCCGATATAAATAACAACACAGCAAATATATTTGGGGAGAAAATGCGTTCACCTACATAAACAAGTTAAACTGAACCTTACGCCACTCTCTCTTCATTAATTTTTGTAATATTTCTCCAAAGTGAATGTACCATTTCTCTGCTCTCAAATTAGATTTTTCAGTGGAAATTTAAGAGGCGTCCTAGAGAGCTATACAACGGCTGAAGTATCCAAAACCGCAAGAAAATTTGCTAGAATATACTCATCTTGAGTATTTTTTGTCAACTTATGCATCTCACAGAAGAGATATTTGACTATCGCACTCTTACTAAGTGATACTGCTCCTGACCACAACGATCTACAAAACGACGTGCTTCATCCAATAATAACTGTTTATCACACATTTCTATCATCTTTGTTGGTTATTAGCACTTCCTTAACATTTATTAATGTGATTGGAATGGATATCAATTCTCCGTGTGAATATCCAGAGCTAGCGGAACCAGACGAGTACAAAGAGAAACAGAATAACTACATGGATGCAGTTCAGTCCATTACTTCCGTTCTTGATCTATATTTTATTTTATTTATGTACTTATTGTATGTAATCTTTATCTCCTTTCTCTTAATCTTGAGATAGTCAATCAAATTCTATTCATGTCCCAATCACAGATAGCATAAATATTCTAATGAGATTACTGTTCACTATTTAATTCATTCAACGCGTACTTGCTATTGACTCATAACGTTGCACAATATTTTGGATACTGACCAAATACGGTTATTTGTTTCATAATCTGCTTGCAACCTTACAGTTTTATCTGAAAAGACTTCAACTCTTAATATACTGTTTAAGTATCAGTCTCTTCTACTACATGGCAGAACGCTGTGACCAATTGACCTTCACGACCAGCGCCACATTCGTTTGTTTTCTTGTAAGAGTGAACTGCTAGGAGCCTGACGTGCAGTAAGTAAAGAAACACAAATGAAGCACTTGGGAGCTGTGTGCTTGATATGAAATTTGATGCTATTAATTATTTTACACACATGTAAATTACCATTAAAACCGCTTTGGCGTTTGAAACAGAGGTTTTAATTCCCCCATATTTCTCCTTGTCACAATATTCAATCACGTAATATATGTTCTCTCTTGCCCGCCGATGTAGAACACTTTGCTGTCCAGAAGACAAGATTGCATACGAACAGAGTGTGTATACACTGACTTGGGGCATATGTGGGATAAGCTCGCGTGAACAGTTCTGGAACTTCACATTCATTCTGATAAGCTTCCACGCTATGCCATGTAGTACTACTAATGCTACAGATGACCTGATAATTGTATTATTTTCCATGTGCAATAGTTTGCACTACTTCATACAGTAATTATGCTGACTTATTAAAGAAAATATTACAAATACAAGTAATAATGACGTACTGAGCGAGCTTGTAATTAAAATGGCTCACTGGTCCTCTTTATAATCCCACTTATCAATAAATTACGAGTGCATTTAAAACAAAGCGAATTCGGTCGGCGCGGTGGGTAATGTGCAAGCATTGTGCAGAAGAAGCCTTTGTCATGAAGGGCGAAACTCAACCAATAATGTGGCGCGGTCTTTAGTGAAAATAATCAAGCAATTAGGGACAACGGAAACCTACAGTTCCATATTTCAGAAAAAAAAGTTAGTGAAAGCCATATAAAGAAAGGTAGGCGAGTAACGAACGTCATGTGACTTTTAAACATATTTCAGTTATATTAGTGAATAAGCCCAACCATCTGAAACTCTCAGTGGAGGATGAAAATTGCAAGCGTTAATATATACGTAAGCCATAATCACATTACATTTCTTGGATGAAAGATTCACGTCAGTAAAGCAATTTTTTCTGATGTAATTATTATCGACTCGTGACGTTAGAAGTGACAAGTATTGGAGATGCAGTGTAGCCGAGAACAGGGCAAATATTGCCAGAGATCCCGTTCTTCTGGCAGACACAGGCCTACTCAAACACAGCTTCCTCTGTGTAAAATAAATCAGAGCGCGAACCAGACAGTGGTGGAGTCTAAGAACATCTCCTTTTGTTACACAACCCCCTCGCTCTCGCACAAGATGAACCGAAATTCCTTGTGAGTGGTGATCGAACAGCTCCATTCGAGAAATGCTAAGTCAAGCGTTTTCCTTCTCTTCGAAGATGTCATGTCGAGGTGTTCGAGTGTGGTTACTGAAGGTTCAGGTGCTCTGTTGTAAGAGAAAACGTTTATGCTTCAGTTGGTGAATGTAAAGCAGAATCTTACAGAAAATAAGGACAGGTTTAAATATATTTTCTTCTATCCACATCTGTTATTCGGGATAAACATGTTATTATGCATCTGAATATCTCGCTGTAGGCACAAAACTAATTTAGTGCATTAAAGCGATAGTCAGTCTATTAAAACCGAAACATAATGTAATAACATCGAAATTCTATACTTTGTATAATCAGGAAAGAATTTGAGAACTTACCTTTCAAACCAATAACAACGAATATTTTGTAATATGTTAGTTAATCGATGGAAATTAATCATTTCTCCACACTAGCCGTATATAGGCTAAGATATTTGATGGATAGAGTCAACATGAAAAATTCAATGCCATGGCCGGGATTTGAACCACGGATCTCCTGGTTTCCGTCCAGTCGCTCTTAACCTTTGAGCTACCACGGCCAACGTGACCTCCTGACATTAAATTCTCCAGTTGACTCGTATATTTCCCCGATAGACCACTAGGGGGCTCTCGCATCCGAGATACACCATTTATGGCGACTTCCTATTTAATGTCAGGCGAATTTAATGTCAAGAAGGCACGTTGGCCATGGTAGCTCAAAAGTTAAGAGCGACTGCATGGAAACCAGGAGATCCGTCTTTCAAATCTCGGCCATGGCATTGAATGTTTCATGTTGACCCTATCCATCGAATTATTTTGTAAATTGGTGAATAGCACAAAACTTATTCAACTTAAACTGTTTATTTTAATAACTGTATTTTTTTAAAATTAACGCCCTTAAGCGTTTTCATATAGATGAATAATATGAATGAAATGATGCCCAACTATGCCCAGAGTCCACAGAGCTCATAGGTACCCGACATTATCCTGTCAGGATAAGTACAAAAATCGGGAAAAAACCTTATCCATATAACTCACTCGAGACGACCTGAACGTGAGGCAGACACGCTACCACCTACGCTAAAGAGACGGGAACATGTATGCTGAGAAATAGATGAAATGTGTGGTGTTTAACGCCCGATTTTACTACATATGGTAGTATCTCATGTACTGATGGTACATGAGATGAATATGGAGCACTGGCGGAATGAGATGGCGGGGGAAACCGGAGGTTCCGGAGAAAACCCACCCCAGCGCCGGGTTGCCCACCACAAATCTCACTTTGAGGTCGCCTGGGATCGAACCCGGGCCGCCTTGGTGAGAGCCAAGCGGTCTAACCACTGAGCCACGGCGAGGATTGTATGCTGAGACTTGCTCCATATCAGGTTGGAAAATTTCATTCCTTTCATCATTGTACAGTCCGGTGGACGGAAATGTTCCGATGTTGCTGATATCTTCTGGTGTGTTCCTTTATATAATGTCGGTATAATCATTTCACCATCCGTGTTCTACACCAGTCCTGGCTGTGCCAATCTCTTATTGGTTTATAACAAAGTCCAATAACACATGTAATGACCGATGAACAAGGCGCGTAGCCAAGGTGCGTAGTACAAGGGGAGGGGTAAGGAGGAATTTAACCTTAGTGGAACGATTTTCAACACCACGTCCTTGCTGTGTCCGTCGCACATTGGTTTGATGCCATAACACTGGGATCCTGATTCGAGAACCCTGGAGGACAAGGGGTGGGTTACATGGAACCTATACTATACTAAATTGGCACTAAATTTCTACAACAATAAAGCCAACACATATTATAATAGTGATCCATTTTACAGGTAGCGGAGGGCATTTGGTATCCACATGACGAAAACCTGCTTTTGTACGCTCGGTGTATTTTGTGTAGATTGAGCTTAAGCTAAAGATTTAAATTATTTTGTAATGAAATGAGATGATTCGAAATAAATATATGCAATATGGAGTTCAAGTTAATACACATATGGGACAGAAATTCTTTATTCGTAGTTTATTTATCTCTGTCTTCATCAGCCACACGTTCGGGCTCAATTTGGTGAGGGATTTCTGTGTTTGTGATGGGATGCACGTTGACTTTTCGAAGACCCACGTCGAGAAGCCAGATATAACAGGGCTAACTGGTTGTATTTTGAGTTGTTTTCTGATGATTGTGTTTAATTAAATAAGAGTCATGAGAATCTAAGTTTCAGGCGTGGTTCGGAATAAAGTTTCGGAGAGGTCAAATTTTGTAACAGTTTAATTGTATTACTTGGATTACATTTTATTTGAATTTCCTTTCCCAGTCATTTGCAGGTTACTTCCAACATACCGATAAATTCTTACTTTGTTATATTTAAACAGTTCTGTAAATATTACATAAAAGTTCTTGATTCATCACAGTCGCGATTACAAAACATCTCTATCCAGATTATTGATTTTTCGTAACTATGGTTACTCCTCTCTGAAATATTGTGATTGGCCGATTTGATTCCACGTCACAACATTACTTCGTACAATTATTACTATGGCCAATCACAAAATTACATATATTTTTATTTATATAAATTATTACATAGATTTAAATAATCATTTTTTATAAATTTATAAACTTTTTAAAACTTTTCTAAATATAATTCGAAACTACTGTTACACATAATAAAGCAGATAAATCTGTCCCAAACCTCATTCCCTTCCCAAGAAAACTGCACAAACCTGAGAAGGTTCATTATTCGAAAAGGATGGGCAGTCTGCTCCTGTCCTCAATAACCACTGATAAAAAAAATCAAAGTCTGGTGAGACGCATTATATATTCCAATGTAGCTTAAAATGTCTGGGCTTCTGCCATCGCGAAACAACGGGCAGAAGCACGCCTTCCTATCACTGACAGGAATTTTAACTAGGGGCGTGGTGCCATTCACTTACCAACCTAAACAACCGCTCCACATATCGCAAAGTTTCCGTGCACCGGACTGTACATCAATTCTATCTTCTCCACCGCCATTCTGGCATTGGGGTGATCACTCATCCCGGACATGCTAAGATCTAAAATTGCCTTCCTAACCACAGGCTACTGTTGCAAGGCACTGGTTTATAAGTCATCCAAAGCCTAGGGTAATACGAAGAAAAAGAAGAACATGGAAATTAATCGTTTCTTCACACTAGCCGTGTATAGGCTAAGGCTTTGAATAGATAGAGTCAAACTGAACAATTCAATTCCACGGCTAGGATTTGAACCACAGATCTCCTGGATTCTATCTAGTCGCTCTTACCCATTGAGCTATCATAGGCAGCGTGCCATCATGACATTAAATTCTCCAATTCAGTCATACAGTTTTCCGGCCATGGCACTGAATTTTTCAGTTGGACTCTGTCTATACAATGCTTTAGACTATACACGGCTAGTGTGAAGGAATGATTAAGTTCCATCAATTAGCTTAAATAATAAGAGTTAAATGATGAAGCCTAGAACTCGGGTACTTACAATAATAAGTCGCTACAAACGGTGTATCTCGGATGCGAGAGACCCTATTGCTTTACATGGGAAATATATGATAGAAATGGAGAAGTTAATGTCATGACGGCAAGTTGGCCATGGTAGCTCAATGGGTAAGAGTGACTGGACGACTCAAGTACCTACAATAGTAAGTCGGCACAAACGTATCTCGAATACGAGAGTCTCTAGTGTTTTACCGGGAAAATATATGAGTCAATTGGAGAATTCATTGCCATACTTAGGTGCAGGAACCTCCATGGTCTTATAAAACTTTAGTTTTGTTTATTTCCTTGTTTTGTTTCATATAGTTCTTGTTATAGTCCCATGTATGTATTGAAGCACATTTACCTTATTTTCTAAGTCTCCGTTGGCGTCTAAACTTATATCACTGCCAAAATAATTAAAGTTTCCGACTATTTCCAGGCAATTATTTTCGATACTTGTTTTTCTTCTAACTAGCTATTTTTCTTGATGTACCATAACTGCTTTTCTCCAAGAAATTTTAAAATTATATTCACCAACCAGAGGATGAAATTTATAGACAGAGCGCTGTATTTTCGCTCCATTATTTTGTAGTAATAGCATATCATCTTCGTATAACATTATGTTTATATATGTATCTATTTATGTAGTCCTATTCAATCGTATTTCAGGGTACAGCTCCTTTTGCCATTTTGTTACGAAATAATCTAAATGTATATTGAATAAATTGGGTGGAAGGCTACATCCTTGTCTGGCTCCTTGGTTTGTTGTAATTGCTTCCGATTTGGTTAAGCCTAAATTTATAATTACCTTACTAATTAAAATGCATATCAAATTAAAGAGGAACACACAATTTGTAAGGGTGATTTTAAATTTAAAAATGTAATGTTGGGTATTTTTTTCCACTTAGTCAATCTTAATAATCCATAATGACCATTTCGCAGCACTAGATTGTACTTCAGGAGTTTCATAAGCTCCTGTGCCATTCCACCACTGGTAGCCGCGGCGGGAAAGGGATAGAGGTGGATTTCACTTAGAAGAGAGCTCCAGTGTTAGATGGTGCGAGGCCATTTGAGACCGGCTCCTAATTTGTCGGCAACCCTTATAGCCCATGTGTCCTTTTCAGGAGTGCGCAGTCATTCTTCAAAGCTATAAATCTACGTAAAGCAAGCTTCCGAAGTGGAGGAAGGGCTAGCCTTTCAGCCACTTTGCACCCGCTGAAAGGGAACAAGGCACCGGTATGTTCTCGCCAAGTGAATAGGTTCCAGTGAACTCAGTGTGTTTAGCTTTGTTATCACTCGACAGACCCTTTTATAACCGTGAGCAATTGCAAAGGCCAAGTGGGACATTCAACTGCTCCTGTGCATTCTGCTTTCCGAATCTTTAATGGGGACACAACCAGCAAATTTAAAAGTCAGAGAAGCTGTATTCAAGCAACCTTTTCCAGCCTCAAATAAACAAACTATATATGGAAAATTTTTACATATATTTTCTTCTTACTTATTGAGTTAGATTCTCATTATATATTTCCACACATGATACTATGTATTATATTTATTCGGATCAAATATATACAGCCTCAATTCCATACATATGCCTTATTTATTCATATGTTGCATTATAAAAGCAATCTTTTGGATATTGAACTCTACTCCCTGGCTGAGGTGAATTTTTGGATTCAAAAGTAAGACTTTTGGTTTAGAGTACCAATGCTTTATTTTAAACTATTAAAGCGTAGTGTTAATAATAGGAAATTATTAGAACAGGTAAGGATATTAAACTTAAAATTTGAATTATTTATTCTAAAATATTATACGTTTTGATTAGGAATCAATAAAAGTCCAAAAAAGGTCTTAATAGTTTTATTGAAAGATTTATGATAATAGAAGAGGGATCAAAAACCGAAAATAAATTTGTTATCAATCTCCACTCCCACTAAATTCACTTTTTTATTTAGCTAAAATTGATCTAATTTGTTACTATGTTTAGAAAACCATTTTCTACTAACTCTAAATCAATTTTCATATAGCGTTGCTTTTTCCCACGTCTGTTTCCTCTACATTGAAATATAGGTAATATGCTCAGAATTCTTCTTATTGCAGATAACGTGCGTTGGTTCTGGGTTCGCTACTTATAGAACTTTTTCATCTCGGAATCTAGTTCTAAGCAATGCAATATCCTCGCGTTCCCCTTTCTTGTAGACGAAAGCTACACCTTAGGCGTAAAACTGATGTACACTCAAAGTATTAGAAGAAAAAAAGGTATATTCGCAGGGTACTGGTCCGCTCGGTGCACAAACGCTACTTCTTATCCCAGGCGGGACCCGTCTGAGGTACGGACACACGATATATGGAAGACCCAGTATTCCTCTTAATGTAATTAAAGAGTAGAAAAAGTAATATCGAGCACTTTTTTATTATTTTTATCATGTTCTTCCTCCCTCCCTGAGAGTCTATGGAGCGATACTCTATTTTTACTACTTATATTTTATGACCAGTATTGTTTGGCATGTATTATACTATATACTATACCATACGGAATTACAGAGTAAAAAGAGGTATATTATAGCACTTTAAGGTGCTCTTCTTTTTAAAATTATTCTTTTACACAGCGTAACCTTTTTTCAAGGGAGCGTAATGTTTAATACCTACGCTTTGTCATTCTTTTTTATCATTTTAAATATCTCTAAGGATAGAGATACTATTGAACTAGTGCATCTTAAGTTAATTTTTTTATTACTTTATATTCTTGTTATATTTTTATTTGTTATTTAAGCATTAATACAAAACAATCCATAAAGCTGAAGCAAATCGTAATTAAAATTTATAACCACTGCTACAAACGATAAGGGAAATTTTAGGGAACTGGAAAATATTTTAACCATGAGAAAAATTTTTACCACACTTTCAGTTTAATTATTCATCAATTCATTACTGTTTTAGCAGTACTGTTTGTTGACAGATTGCTTTGCCCCAATCAGCTGCAACATTGCAATAAAATAAGCTTAAATCGACCACATAATAGATTCATATCTAAGAATTACTTCTGTACTCCTGTAGCAGAACAATAAATCATCTCTATTTTACGTCATATAATAATTTTTATATCTTTTTGTATGAATAAATAACTCTGAAAATGTGTACACATTTCATTCACGGATCTGAGGAGCAAATATGAAAGAACAGTTGCCAGTACACATAGGACGTCGAATAACACAGTAAAAGAAATATGTAAACACACAATGGAAGCATTTCTTCAAGCTGTCTGTTCCATTCTTCTGAAACATTAAGCCACGCGTATGTACATACAACACAGATTTTCAGCAGTGAATTTATTTCTGTGGAAAATCTTCACTCCAGAGCCTGTCCAACAAACAATGGAAAGACAAGGAGTGGATAAAGCACGATACGCTGGTAGCTTCTCGCAAGGAAACCAAAGAAATGGAAAAATAAAGACTCTAAAGATTTAATTTGTAGGAACAAAGAAGTTGCAAATGAAACTGGGGTGGAAGAACAGAGCAGAATGAACATGTCAGGAAAGCGAATGCGAGTTCCAAGAACGAAGAGAACGAACGGAACGAGGAGAGAGGGAAGGAAAATAAAATGCCTTGGATTAAGAAATAAAACACAGTCTCTATTGCATGGTTACTTTGTTTAATGTTACCTGCTTTATAAAAAGATATGGTGGTACTCTGTTCTCGTAAGAAATGTAAAGATGAACTTCATTTTCTGGTTAGATGTGTTTCAGCTGTGTGTTGTATTTAAACTTCTTATTTTTATTGGATGAGGAATGTTTTGAAGAATCTAAAAAAACAGCACTGACTCTCGGATGTGTACTTTCTATAGGCTAATGTTTCCTACATCACAAAGGAGTGGCAACACCGCAGCGGCTCGGTTGCTTCTCTACATAATAGAGGTGGTTTGTGCTTACACGTTTGGTTCAATGAGTGGCTCTGGATGCTTTCAGTGGATTGCGACCATCTCTGTGGTGGCTGTAAATCAATTACACGCGAAATGATTAAAAATTAATCAGTTGCGCGCGAACGGGTTCGACGTAAACAAATCACTTGAGCATGGACTCTCTCCATGGGAGCACAAGACTTTCCTGTTAATGAATCAGTTACAATCGGGTGCCCACACTCATTATACCAGTACCGAAGCTGCCCTATAGAGGAGTTGGAGAAACTCACTTGGTTACAGTTGGTGGCAACCGTGAACAATTTGAACGTTTTCCTTCAATTCTAATTACACTAAGGGTAGAGTTGCAGTGTGTACTAGTTGGAAAGCAGAATTTAAGTATGAAGCAGCTATTTTAGATATTCAATCTTTTCTAAAAGGAATAGTTAAAGGAATTAAAATATGTAATGAAAGAGATATAATGTAAGGTAGGTAGTGTGTAACCATGACAACCTGATACGAGAGGAAGTTGATATATGTCTAAAAGGTCCCTTTTCTGCTTAAGAACGTCGTAGGAGAAAGACGTACATTTGTGTCTATCCGAGGTTGTGCAGACTTATTTTAGAGTGTGTATTTAAGATGCACAAATAGCGTGTGTGTAAGAAAGCAATAGTTAATCAATTCACCAGTCATCGTTTGTTAAAGAACATTTACATTATTTAAATTTGTGTCGCAGTTTGAAAATGTTTGGGAAGAATTGAATCTTCATGTTTGAAAAAGAAAATTATTATTTGTCCATTCTTCAGCAATAGTAATACTAACTTTCTCAGCTCCGTTACCACAACCCTGGAAAAAAGAAGTCATTACTCCAGAATTACTGATGAGGTCAACCACACAAAGAGTTGCAGGAGAAACCTCTAGATATCTTCTAGATCCTAAACAAAGGTGAAAAATGCATTAGGTTCCTCCATAATCCCAATAAAATCCTGCTACAAGTAGAAGTTAAATTTTATTATTGTGGTCAACTTTTCTTAACAACTTTTTCATGTTTCTACCATGGAAACTGTAAGTAGTCACCCAAAAAATGATACCGATATTTCATTGAAAATATCATTTTGTGGTGTTCCGAATTGAATAGAGCATTTCTTTATTATTCTATTGCGTATTGTACTAGGGGAAGTACGGTATTTCACTCAAAAAGTTTACGTCCAGGTTTCACCGAAAATACATTTTTGACACTCCTGTACCTGAAAGCTGTCTTAGAAATGTTTTTTGTCTATGACTGAACAGCATAGCTCTCAAATTCAAAATTACTAAAATTTTCAAGAACATTCCGCCACCCATATTACCCCTTACATAGATTTTGTTTCGAAAACATTTATTTTCTCAAATGATACTCCTCAGATTTTGATTAAAATCGCATTCATTTAAGTTATTTTCATTACAAATGAAATTTACGTCTTGAATATTCTGGGAATGGTCTCAAAAGGAAAGCGTAAATAGCCACAAAAAATCTTACTATACAAAAATGTAGGCTTCGTTAAATTTCGTAATTTATATCAACTACATATCACATATATAAAACATAAGTTACCTTTTTTATCTCTTGTCCATACACGTAAAACGTAATTTTAAAGCTATAACATAGCGAATAGCTCTTAAAAACTTTCGACTATGGCTCAAATCCTACTGTATTTCCATTTTAGATTGCCCCTACAAGAAAATAATAAGATAATGTTTTCAAATATGTATCCCTTTTAACATGCAATAGAGGAATTGTACGTAAAGCTTGACAAAGAGTAGAGAAATTCATGTGAGTGCAACACATCTCCTTTTCAGAAAAACGTAAGGTTGCATCACAAAGATGTTCAAGAATATATTTGTACATCAAACTAACTTTTACATGGAAAATTCATAGAAAGTTTCTTTTCTCGCAGTTTTCTTTTAGTTTGGTTAAAATACTTCATGTTCCAAATGCCTTAAACGAGAGGGATGGCTCAGGCGCTGTCGCCTGTGGCCCGCATTCGATTCCCATGGCTGACCTACTTGAACCATGGGTTTTTTCGGGGATTTTCTTGGGTCGCTAGGTTGCTGGGTAGGTTAATTACACCTCCCGAGGCCGCGCCGTGGCTCAGTGGTTAGACAGCTTGGCTCTCACCAAGGCAGCCCGGGTTCGATCCCAGGCGACAGCAAACTGAGATTTGTAGTGGAAAACATGGCGCTGGGGCGGGTTTTCTCCGGGATCTCCGGTTTCCCCCGCCATCTCATTCCACCGGTGCTCCATCTTCATCTCATGTATCATCAGTGTCATCGCCTGCGGTGCCGTATGTAGTAAAATCGGGCGTTAAACACTACACACTACACACCTCCCGAATTCCCTGTCCCTCCATTTCATCTCCATTATCACTTTATATCATCTCTCATACGATAGTTTCTTTCCGGTTAAAATGGTCGGCAGGAGTCTCGGCAGTGCATGACAGGATGATATGCTCTGAGTGAACACTTGCTTCTCCATCGGGACGGACTCCTGTCTCCGAGGCGACCTAGTGGGTCGATTCTGGAACGCCGTCAGCCTGCCCAGAGTCCACTGCTCTGGGTCGGCTGGCCGGGGGGGGGGCGGGGAGGGAAGCAATTTCCAGTCTCCGAACCGGACTCGTGACTGTATCGGGACTACGGTAGGTGTGATGACATAATCCTGAAACGCCGGGGTGTTTCTATCTAGCTATTAAAATGTAGGTAGCTCTGTACTGTAGTGACTAATAGGGGTCGGCCACCCTCTGCCTCCTCTCAACTCATCCTACCTCCCGGGGGTGCCTACTTGGGACATAGATACAAAAGAACAATCTGTTCGAGGTGCCGAATAGTCTGCCAACAATCGAATCCAATTCAATCTATATGTCTCAATGACATGCAAAATGCGTACCACGTATTTTTTGGGAGTAGGCTCTGAAGGCATTTGCATGTTGAATGACTTGTATATACCTCGTTAATTATAAACCAGAGACTAATTCTTAATCCTTCGACATCAAAATATAGAGCTCGTTTAAGTCCACAATTTATTGCGGAAAAAGGTATATTCGAGATCTTCTTTATTATTCCTTTGAATTTACTAATTCATAAGCTTTTCTCAAAAGGTAAGACGTTATTCGCTTTTCATTTATTGGCAAAAAAAACGGAATTTCAAAGCTGTATAGCTTATACCAGTTGGCACAACTGTACCGTCCTTCCTGTTAGCAGAATGATATGCCTTCGTGCGTTGAAACGGTTCTAGAACGCGACGGGGAAATTATATTTCAAAGTGCAACAATAGTGTGCGTGAACTTCACAGGCTAGTTCAATCCTGGGAAGTTCCTCTTTTACATCGGAGAAGCGCTCAATCCGTTCACGCCATTGCCGTGTTCTTAAGTGGAACTGCTCCGTTTCGCTCTGTGATTATTTTAACGCACGAGGGGGTATCTGCTTATATGAAAGACGGAGCAATTTGGCAACCTGGTATAGTGACCAGCTCTTACGATATTTTATTGTGTAATATATAACAAACGGCTTATAAAATAAGACTGCATTCTCCTTCTCACTTCAATAAAGTATGTAATAACAACTTATTTCAATTTTATCTGGATTAACTGAAATAGACAGAAGAATAAGCGTTTATAAGAATAGCTTCTATTGGATATATATATGTATATATATATATATATATTGGAGTTACCCGATATTCGTCTTTCAGGATAAAAGAGAATTCCAGAAAAACCTATTGCAGGTAACTCACATGGCCGGGATTCGAACTCGGAACCTCCTGATCTTTAGGCAGACACGATCTACGCTACTGAGGCAAACATCGATGTTAATTAGAAGCTGGCTTCGGTGGTCAGCTTTAACACTGAAACGACCGCTGTATATACAAATATGTACTAAAATCATACATAATAAGGTCATGTATAATAAAATCATATCGATAAACGTTTGTCTCCATTATGATGAACAGAGAGACGATATTTTTAAGTGTAGTTAATTAAAAATGGGTTGTCAATGCAGTTGAATGTAATATTCGATTTTTTACTAGAGATGTTCATAAAACTGTCAGTATATTTCTAAATAATTCGGCTTATTTTCAGATAAAATAGCTGTCACCCACTATATTGTTTTATTAAATGAGAGTTTATGATGATAACATGAACTCAAGGTATCAGGATGCATTTGCGGTCATGAAGTTGGTAGTTTTCACTCACAAATCATTACTGTGGCCCTTGGCAACAAATATGAGCTGTAGGTTTCATTTCATTAAGCAAGGTGATGAAAAATTCATAGATCCTTCATTAGTACATAAATATAAGAGTGCAATAGTTGAATGCTTCACTGGAAAGGACAGTTATGCTAACTAAACTTCATTGTCAGTTCAGTCACATTCTGATAACTGGGAGGGATGGCTCAGCTCTTGTGGGAGGTCGTCGGTTAAATTCGTGACCGACTTTTCAGAGCAATACTTTCTTTTCAAGTGTTTCTCCTCCTCCTTAAGCATATTTTGGCAAGATAAATTGCATTCCCGAATTCCTGTCCCTCCATTTCACATTACTCCACATCTCCAATTAATCTTTCATCCTGTTTGTTTATCTCAGAGTTCATGTCGACGGGATTTATGTGGGGATTTATGTGAGCATGTCAAGGAGTATGCTTTCGTTAAATCCCGGTCCTCCGAATTGGGGTGTACTGGTCCCTAGGGGAGGGGATCCGTCCCCTTCAGCTGCCGTGGTGCGGGCGCTGCGGACCCTTAGCACTCGTGGTACCTCTGACGTTACTAGAGGAACCTCGGGCCGAACATCTGAGCCCCTCCTTCGGGGGTTGTTCGGATTGGGATGGTCTCGAGGGGGCAGTGGTTCCCGATACCCGTGGGAATCACGTACGTCTAAGGACGGGGTTGAGGGAAGCCATTAATTCTTCCGGGTACTAGCCTGCAAAGCTAGTAGAAGGTGTGCTAGATCGCCAGGCGGCCCCACCGAGGTCATATCGGTAGCCTTCACTTTTGGTGTTGGCGCGCGCAAGTGGAATATCCACTTCCATCCCATCTTGTGTCCTTGGACCAGATGGGGGGGACTTGTTTGTAACCCAGGTCTTGTCCTATGGTAAGCCCCACGGAGGACGCCGAACACCCTTTGGGACAGTTCGGATAACTCCCTGGTTGAAAGAGGCCAGGGTCTTGTTCCTACGGGTTCAAGACTAATGGGAGTAGAACCTCTGGATTCAACTGACTCAACTGTACTGGTCCTTCCAGGAGATGTGTAAACCTGCAGATGAGTAGCCCGTTGTACGAGCAACCACACAGAGTTCCATTCTATAGTTATTAGGAACTCTGCTCTCCGTGGTCTTTTCTCCTCACTTAGTATCCTCTCAAGAACCCCCCCCCCCCCACTGCCGCGGACGACGCCAGCAGGGGTTTAGGCACAAACAAATCTCATATATAAGCTACATTATCCACCCAAACCTGTCATGGACAGGGATTAAAAATACTTTATTAGTTACGAGGGGTCAAAGTCACACTGATGTTACAGATCAGCTAAGCTGTTCTAAAATGAAAGAATGTTTAAAATAGAAGTACCCTGTCTCGATCAACCCGTTGGCCTAAGTTTGACAACAATAAACACTGTATACTCTTTAGAAAATCCAATAATGATATCTCTACATATGTAAGTATTAAAAGGGAGAATTTATTCAACTGAAATCTGTTTTCTCTTTTCGTATTCCCCACTATTTCTTAAAGATGTTCATCGGTGAGGAAAATTGCAGCGTAACTTCGGCCTATTTTGTCCTAGCTACATGCAATCATGATTATAGATTATCCTCGGCGAGGTATTACGTAGATATTGTAACCTCGGTAAGAGGTAAAGTTTGCTGCCCCATCCGAGGACTCTGATCGTTTAGAAAGGTCCGTTACAGCTAAAAAGTTATCATTTTTTCCCAGCAAAAGGAGGTCCTATGGGAGAGAAAGCAGAACATAGGTATTTTTGATTTTGATAAACTTTCAGCATACAAAATCGCAACTTAATGTCTGATGCCAGTGTGGCAATGGCTTCTTGTGAGCTGAACATTTATGTTATATGGTACACGTAGCTTAGGTGTGTGCTCAACTGTTAAATTCGTGTGCAGGCTACAACTATCGTAATTAATGTGCGTTCAGAATTAAAATTTACGACTGCCATTAACGCCACTTATGTGATGCCGGCTGCAATAACCGTTAAATCGAATTACTTAGTAAATACATAGCAAGATGTCCGGTGGCATAATGTGAAATTCACATTCGCGTTCCCTGCTTTAAATCCTGTTAGGACTGCTACACTTGGCTTATTTCTTGGGATTTTTAAACCTGCTGGAGGAACATTGGGGTGGTTTTCCTACCAATAATTTCCTGCCAATCTTTTTTTTTTTTTTCCTTTCATGTATTTCAATAGCGATTAGTGTGTAGCGGTGGAATAGTAGATTTTGCAATGTGCAAGGATTCTTCAAAATAGAGCATAGTATCCCTATCCCAGGACCCAATTCAGCCCTTCCAGGTTGGTGATGGTGCAGAAGAGCTCATTTTTGAGTCGAGATTGGCATCTTCCGGAATCGTTAGGAGCCCGTCCTTGCAACCTTTCAACCTCTCGGATAGACCAGATCTCCTTCTTTAAGCAGTTGCAAAGAACCTACTGATTATGTGGTGGGAAGCAGCAGTGACAGGGAGGTTACCCACCATCTGTGCTTTCTATTCTACACCGTACATGGTTTATATGAGTGTGTCATGATCAAATCACACAATCATTTGCTTTAAAACTTAAAGTAATTGAACTTTAAAATAACACAGCCCACCTCGGTAGCGTAGATGGCATTATGTCTGTCTCACGCTCAAGAGGTCCCGAGTTCGAATCTCGGTCAGGGTGAGTTACCTGGATAAGATTTTTCCGGAGTTTTCCCTTATCCTGATAGACGAATGTTGGGTAGCTCTAAGCTCCATGGATCCCGGACTCATTTGAGCATCATTTCATTCATCGTCCGATATGACTTAACGTTGGAGGACGTAAATTAAAAAAATATTAAAATAACATTTTTGTTCATTCATATGATTTAGATTATTTATATTATTTACTGATTTCATACAAATATAATATCTCTCCACATAAACTGGGTTTCATTACTGTTTTATTAATTGACATCATCACTGAATACACTATCGTCAACTTCATGGATCATGATTTCTGTGTGTATGATGTGCGTGCACATATATGTAAGAGAGAGAGAGAGGAGTATTGTGTATCTATGAACGTTAAATGTTATCTACCGGATTAACCCCTTAACGTACGCATTACTTCTAAGGTAGTGTGTTTTTCCTGTTTTATTGTTAATGTAGAAAAATAAGTGTTCCCGTATGCATTATAAAAAGAGGACAATGAAATTTCTTGACAAAGCTTAACAATGACCTATTGATATCTGAAGATCTCCTAAATTAGTAGAAGTACACTGGTCATATGCTTAAAGTTTAATTTTTTCTGAAAGTAAAGTACGAAAAATCAAATGCTTAGCAAAGAAATAGTAAGAAATTAATAAGAAATGAATTGCAATACTAAATATTCGGAGGTCCAATGGCTTCAGCACCTAAATTCCCGCTACCATTATTTAAATCAATACTGAATAACTTATGACTCCGCATTTTCAAAAAAAAAAAAAAACTCGATGAAATAAATCATTAAAGTCTACGAAAGCCAGTTTAAATAGTACTGTATATATTAATAAAAGGCACGGAAGAAAATTAGACGGGACTGCAGAATTCAAAGAAACTGTCGGCGTACATGTCTGCAAATCGTAATACATTGGTGTAGGGAGAAAATAGCAAGGGAGGGTTTACGTTCTTTTTTAAATAACTTTCAAACGACAAATACGAATTAATCGTGAGTTGAAGTACTTACTTAAATATTTATTTACGTACTTTATATTAGCAAATTTAGGTGCAATAATTTGAATTAAAATTGGAATTAGATGTTTCGTGTAATTCTAAGCGGATTATGTGTTATCATCAGACATCGGAGCCCGTACACCTTTAAAGGGATATGAAGTTTGGATATCAGTCCCGAGGACAACACACGGGGGTCGTCTGTTTCGCAAGGCGTAGCTTTAGTTTCATTACAACTTCTGCTCGCCATGCAGGTATATCTGCCTTCCAGAGATTGCAAGGTGTTTGACATATTGTGTTAAAAGCATTACTTTCACAACAATTATTGGACAATCGCCATTTTATAAATCAAAAGTTTTGGGTATTACCAACAACCATTAAACAGCTTGAAAAATTTACTTGAGTGTCTAAAGGCAGTCGAGGAAGTGTCTGCAAGAATTAACGATAGTAGAGAATGCACCACCCACCAAATGAACAAAAAATAAATTGTCCAGTATTCAACACAAAAATACCGGATTTTCAGTGCTGCATTATATAAGAAATAAACTAAGTTTCGGATAAACATATGAAAATGATTTGTACTACTCATATGCACCATTAACGTCAAGTGACATTGAACGAACTTTCTCCCAATCATTTTATATCTTTTTTAGTGAGAGGTGCAGAAAATTTATATTCGACAATTATCGACTGATCTTAGATGTTCACTGTAATTCCAGCATCGAAAGCAATGAGGAGGAAGGCATGTTGTAACGTAGCTTACACTTTGTGTCCGCACCGCACTGTACACACACAGCGCTTCAGTATACTTGTTGCCATGGACGTTTGTTGATGTCGCGCTTGACCTTGTATAGTACCTGTGCGAGTACATTGATTGCTAAGGTGCACGGGATACGACGTCTGGTTATCATATTAGAACTATGATCACAATGAAGTAATTTACATTCCCCCCACAGATCATTTCATTTCACTATAAAATACAGTTTATACGTAGTTATATTTTGTATGGGATATATTTCAGTCACTTGAAGACTACTCAAATTTTACACAACTATATTTTTACGTACTAATGGCTATTCGCAAATGGTTATTTTTATATGGTTATGCCAAAGTCATCTGACGTATAGATAAATTCTACACCTATTACATATGGACATATCGTCTAAGGCGTCAATATAGCACAACAAATGGCACACACCTCGGTAGCGTAAAGGGTAATGTGTCTGCCTTAAGAGGTCCTGAATTCGAATCTCGGTTAGGGTGAGTTACCTGGATAAGGATTTTTCCGGGGTTTTCCCTTATCCTGAAAGACGAATATCGGCTAGTTCTAAGTTCCGTGAACCCCGGACACATTTGAGCATCATTTCAGTCGTCGTCCGATATGACTTAACATTTTACTGCAAAATAAAGAAAACGGCAAGATTAGAAAGTATCTCATTTCCGCCAGCCAGGAGTAATACTATTATTTTACCTAGTTGTTTTGCTATTAACTTTTTATTGTTTCTTAGCAGCCCTACCTATTTACTCCCTACTGAGAAGTGGTACACCTAATTATACTCCTATTTTTGATATTTGGGAAAGTTAAAACCAAATATATTTGGGCTTTCGTGTTAAGAGATCAATATGATTTTCTCTGGCATTTTTATTTTTAGTACTTCACTACACTTACTATATGACAGTAAGCATAGGAAGTATTGTACTTCACCCAAAATCATCGATCACATCATTTCACTGGAAGTATTTGCTTTGATATTCCTAGAAGCCAAAAGAATATTTTCAGAAAAGAAGCTTTGTGTTCAGCGTCGTCTACTGGATGCGACACGGAGATTTTGAAGAAAATCTCCCATCCCAGACCATCCTTCAGATGCAAAATGCTTCGAACGTTTTCATTTTCCCAGAAATAGTTCTAATGGGCTCTATTGTGGTACTACATGTTTCAGATATTTTCGTGACAAATGGACCGTGTACCTCGTTTTTTCTAGGAATAGCCTTTGGAGTGCTCTTCATTGTAAATTGTTTTTTATGCGTCTGGTGGACCATAAGAGGCTGGCATATGTTACTTCAGAAAAAAATAAATCTCGTTAAAATACCAATTTATACGGGATACTTTCTTTGTGGAGTGATACATTTCTTAGATATTCCTTTTTATATTATACAAGAAATAATTTTCCAAGAATACTTTTTTGAAGAATGGTTTCCCTTTTTAGTTTAAAAGAGATTTCCTATACCTCTCCGCAGTCATCCGTTCTCAGGATCATTATTTCAAATACGTTTCCTTCCGGACTTCTTGTGAATTGGTACCCACGTATTCCTTTCTTGGTCATCAATGCACATACACAAATTTGCCTACCCCTCTACCAGTCAGATGACCAACATATTCGTTAGATGTTGAGAGAAAAAAGAGTAACGAACTCCTTTTCCTTGTGAAACGTTTCGTTAATTGAGAGGAATTCCCTGACAGCCTTCGTTGACCTAAATATAGGATTCGAAAATTATTCAAAATATACATTCTTTCTGCTACAGGCATGCTTCGGTTGGTTACACAACAGTAAACAATAGAGTAAATATTCACAGTGGAGTAAATATAATTGCATAAAATACTATTACGGCTGAATAATACACTGTACATGAGCTGTAGGTTCCAATATTTTCCGTCAAATTCAACATATATACAAGGTATAGTGGTAGTCACCCTTTTCGATAAACAGAAACGTTCTTTGCATGAAATAGCCAATGGGCCTTTCCGGCTTGACATGTGACATATAATAAGCAACGACATAACTGCAAGACTGGCCGGAAGCACATGCACTTGCATTATGACCGCCCATGACGCATTAGCTATCACCAGAGGCAAGACCTTGCGGTGACACTTATAAAATTTGCAATAATAAATTTAATTGGTGGTCGTTTGTGGGTTCTTTTACCATAAATTCGTATTAGTTTCGAGCTAATTTTGGGGAGGAGTTAATGAGTAATGACATGGCTCAAATTAAAACTAACAGGTAACTAGAGTAGCACAATTCTTAAAACCTTTTTTCCAAACTAAAACATTTTATTTGAAAGCAGCAAAGTAGGTAACATGAATAGGATTGAATATCACACATCAGACATCGCCAAACTGCAGCATACAAGTTGTAATATTTTCGCTTTTCATACTTGTTCTGTTGTCTGTCACATCTAAGTTATATGTAGAGAAAAATCTCTCACTGTCAGCGTTTGACATCGGCAGGGACTTTTCACAGAAATTGCAGCAAGTATCAGCTTTTGCCATCAATGTCAAGAGTGCGTTTAGTAATCTAATCTGTTATCGTTATCACCATGGCTTTGCTGTTCAACAATATCATAAAGTTCTTTGTAATAAAGAAGCAAATCAGAATTAGAAGTAATACCATTGGATTTAAATGTATTTAGTTGTTTAAATGCTGACATTATATGATTTAAATCACCAATGCCTTATTTGGTTACTAGCCTGGCAGGTTCAAACCAATGACCTAAAGCATTTATGGTTATTACATCATCAGTTTCTTTTGCATAATGCAGCTTAATTTAGACAAAGTCATACGGCAGCAAACTTTTGGATTCCCTTCTATTGCTTTTCTAACAGTGGGATACATGATAAGATCTACAAGTGCACTTACTCTGTTTCCAAAGTGACCACTCTCTAATATTTCACATTTGGTTTTCAGCGAGTTAATTCGGGATAAAACAACATAAGCCAAAGTTTTTTTTATTGAAATTCTAATGTTGGATCTGTTACTAATCTGCAATTTTCGGAAACAAATATTGTTGCTGTTGTAGCTTTACGATATTGCAGCACTTGACATCGCAAAAATGATGATTTAACAAATTTTGCGCAGGAACTGAAAGCTTTTCTTTTAGAAAAGAAATCGACAATTGCATCAAAGTAGCTGGCAATGTAAACTACTGAAGTAAACAAGCTAGACCAGCGTGTCAGTAAACGCAAAGGAAAAAAAAATTAGCTTCTAATTGTGGGCGGTTTTCAATGAGTTTTTTTCTTTATTTCATTTGTATTCGTTTTTAACTTTCGGGCATTTCGGAACACATTCTTAAGCCTTGAGGGGTAATATTGTTATGTTGAGAGTAGCTTCCTAGAAGTTTAGTGTCTTCTCGGTACCTTTAGTTAGGTACGGTGTACGGTGTTGTATCCAATAACATTTCCAGTTAGCATACGATAAACAGTTCTCAGTATCACCGACCAGTCGGATGCTGTGGTGTCAGTTTACTTTTGCACCGCTTAGCTGTTATTTCAGTGCGCATGATGATGTCATTGTATTGGCTTTGTTAAGTGTTCGATTTTCTCTTGCTTTCGTTAAATTTTTAAACTTCTTTTTGTTTTCATGTCTTCTAGCTTCATGCTATGAAGACATGAAAGTTAAATTTATAATTATGCAATTTGAAATAAAGGTAAATTTTTCTATGCAGGCTAAAAATAATAGACATTTTCTCATTTATCGCTAAAATAATTATTCTCGGGAAAAGGAAAAATTCAGGAAAAATCGTTAAAAACAAAAAAATCTTGCCTACGACTATCCCAATTTCCCTTCAACCGAGCTCCGAGTGCTTTTACGGCATACGTGACAATATTCGCACTCAGCTAAGCAGATTTGGAACAGGCTTCTCTTGTGTATACTTATATCTTGTGTAGATGGGTGTTTGTAAACAGTACGAGTATAACTCGAAAACGAAAACTTAGATAAATACCTGACACCCTACTTCAAAGCAACATTTTCCAAGGATGCTGTACAAATGTGATCGACCAAACACCCTCACCCAAACAAATTCTTACATAAAATACATTCTTTATTTAAAAGACATTCTTCATTAAAATATATGCATATGCATATTTGCAAATCAAATTTCTGTAAATACTGTTCGTCACCATTGATCTGGATGCCTTTTCTATAACTTGTATACTATTAGAGGTAACAAACGCCTACTCCACAAAAAGTCTACTTACCATTAAAGCACAGAATTTCCTTCCAGTAGTTCTGAGAAATTCATCTTTAAGGTTTGAATCCTTCGATAAATGTTCATCTTAGAAATTCTGTCACCATTGAGTTTTTCTGTGATGACATTACTTTTAAATCTTTCAGTATGAAACAGTACACTCAGTTTGTGAGCGTACAGGAAGAAGTATCGCTAGACGTACAAAGACAGGTAAGGAAGGTTTGGTCATTACCCCCAAGAGAGAAGGGGTAGTGCCAGCTGGAAAACCAGGAGACAAGTGAATGCTCTAGCTGGAGGCACTCTTGTTCGGAACGTCGATGGACACAGTGGGATAGGATGGTGAGTTCAAACTTAGCAATATGTGTATGAAATGCGTGTTGTGTGAAACCCAGGCAAGAAGATTAAGTGATGATGAATAAAGAAAAGGCAAAAAACGAAGCAGTCTGTTGTGTACCTCTCTTGGGATCAAAGAGCCATGCTCTGAGCTAGCTACGAACCCATAAACCGTCCCGATAAAGTCCATAAAACCAACTCCACGCTTATACCCCCTTCCAAGCACGAGTACCCCGTCAAATTGGCGCCCAACTTTGGAGTCCAAATTTCAAACGACTGCATGAACATCTGAGTTACACCACGCATTTGAGTAACCCACGAATTACACCTGGAATTTCAAATGACTGCCACAGCATTGCACACTATTGCCGTACGTTGGAAGAAAACCGACTGCACAAGCACCAGAAACATCCGGGAACCTGCCGTCCAGGGAGTGACCAGACCGGTATCAAGCAAACGGCTCGCGACAGCAGGAGTACAGCACCAGGACACCATCTACGCCACTGCAGGACCAAAGTGGTAAAATTAAGTGTAACAAATACGAACATTTAGCAGAAGAAAAGGAAAAGAAAATTTATTGGTTTATTAAATTTTAAAAGAAATCTTAATTGTATAGAATAGCTGATAATGAGAAATAAAATAATAAGTTAATCAGTGTATACTTAAAAGCAAAATGGAGCAGCAATTACAAAATTCTGAGATGGATCTAGGAATCTTAGGGGTAGAAGTAATTAAAAATTGTAATAGACAAACAGAAAATGAACTATATAAAGATAGTAACGTAACAATCCTTTTACATCAGATTTTGTCAAAACTGCAAACACAGAAAGAGAAAATAAAGCAGAGATTAGATAATCAAGAGGATAAACTAGAAACATTCGCAGAACAGAAGAAGGAGTTAGAAAATAAGATTATGAGTGAGGTTGGAGCTCAGATAGAAAAACAAAACCAAATGTTAGACGAAATTGGATCAGGCAGTTCTATATGAATGAGGAATTTTTAGTAGTTAAGGCAGAAGTGCAAGAGGCACATATAGAAATAGAGAAAGTAAAGAAGCAGGTAGAAAAATATAAATTGTAGCAATGAGGGTTTTCATGATTGAATATGTGATTATTTCCAAAATAGCTGCATGAGGATTGAATTAAAGCAGAAACAAATACAAAACAGTGTAAATTCTGAGTGTGTCGCGATTAAGAGAACAGTTGAAAATCATAATAAAAATCAAACAAAAGAAACAGAAGTATTGAAACAATCACTCACGCAGCTTGTCGGGAATCAACAGGAAACTTCTAGGGATATGGCAGAAATGCGAGAGGCAATAAGCCGCATTGAAAATCAAATAAGTAACCAAAGCGCAATGCCTGCTATCTCCGCATAAGTTTCTGACGGTAGTGCAATGGCAGATCGACCTCTGTTTGATACGATTCCGCCACTCTTTCCAAATAACAATAATGGTGTTAGTGGTAGCTTAAGTCAAGATTGCATACATACACAGATGACAATACCAACACAATTATTGAATGAGTTCCCGGTGCCGACCTTTGACGACTCTATCGACAATGCAAAAAGGTGCATCCTAGGTTTAGAGCCTTATTTTTTGATAAAGGGAATTCCAGAAGTTTACGGCATGATAATAGTAAAACGGGGATTAAAAGGCCGATCTCTTAGCTGGTACAGATTAAATCTTGGAGATCATGTAAGGTACTTGCAATTTCGGCAAGTATTTTTGAATAAATACTGGAATGTGTCGACCCAATATAACGTGAGCATAAAGATAAACAAAGGCCGTTATTAACCGAGATCATGTGAAGAAATGGTGGACTATTTCCTAAGACTCGCGCAACAAAGTCGGCTTTTGGAACCGCCCATAATTGAAGATTAATTTATATCCTTGATGACATACCATTTCCCAAGCGAAATAAAGAACAACCTTATTGTTGCTAAGCCGCAGACGATGGTGGAAGTCCTAAAACTTCTAACAACATTTCAAAGTCACACGTATGAGTCTGGTAACGATTCTGTATGGAACCAGAGTTACCGATTTTCGGACGGGAAAAGGGCAAGCCCGAGTGCTCACTGTAGACCTGACTCATACCGAACACATGAAAGGTACCGAGAAAATGTCCCGGGTGTAAATAACAGATCAAATTACGGGCGAAATGAATCATTGGGGGTAAATTGTGAGAGACGTTATCAAAACCATCAAAACAGGTCAAATGCCCAGGTCCACTATATAGAATTTGAAAATGCTAGAGGAAGTCATTATCGATCCTGGAGAAATAGGCATGTTCAGGAAAACAGGAGACCGTCTAGAAGTGGAACGCTACGCAGTGAGGGGCGCAGTTATGCAAGTATGGAGCAAAATTCACCTCCATGGAGCAGTGAGGCCCTAAATGCAAGCACTCACGGGGTGGAGAGACAGAACCCGCGATATACGACCTCAGGACAACCCCCTTAGGGAGACTAACATTAGGCTGCCCTATGTTACCGAGTGCGGCGACGAAACAGCACATGCAGGTAAAGCATTAGAAAGAGCAGGGGACGATGAAAATGAAGATGTAGAATTTACTGAACCAAATAATGCTGGCGAGTCAGAAATAAGGTTAGTCAGGTAGAGCGAGTCAAAAACTAGCCAGCGGTATGAAACAGTCGAAGCGCCAAGTGTGAAGGTAAATATAAGTGGGAAACCGCATTTTGCGACGATCGACAGTGGTGCTTCTGTATCTGCCATTAGCTCACAATTATTCACACAATTAATGACGGAAGAATTGACCTTAAAAACGCTTACTGTTATAAATGTATTTTGTGTATTGGCGATTGGGCGGTCGAATAAGCATGTATAAGACAAGTGCTTCTATCTTTAAAAATACGTAATGAGGAATTTGAATATATGTTTCTCATTCTACCACATTTGGTTGTAGAAATATTATTGGGAAGTGACTTTGTTAGCAATGAGGGCAAAAGTAGATTACGGAATGAAACAAATAAGTACTAAATAATGCCGGCCGAGAAATAACTGAAACTTTCGTGCAGGTAGAAGCGGCCCAAATGTGTGAGCTAACACAGGGAGAGAGCGATAGAAGATGTTGCTTTCTTCGTAGAGTATGTACGAATAAGTGAGCATGATGAAATGGTTAAGTTTTGTATAGAAGATGATAATTGTTCAAAAGAGATGTCTAATTTGCATTGTCATGAAACAATCGGAGGTCAGGATGAAAGAGGCCGAAACTGTGAAACCATTAGCCACTATAGTTTAACAATAGCTCCGGAATTGCAACACACCGCACTCGTAGACGAAAATAGAATGCAGGTAGGCAAGACTAATGACGCTACGCTGATAGAAAAGATTAAGGGTAAAGTGAACGCCACACGGGCACTGAACAATGAACAGAAGCAGAGGTTATACGAGATTATCGTGAAAAATCGTCGCGTTATTTCAGAAAGAACAGGATGCTGCAATTAATATGAATATGAGTTCGAAATTCGGGAAATGGAGCCAGAAAGGCTTAAAAGTAGATATATTCCTATTGACTTGCGGGAAAGTGTTGATCAAGAAATAAACAAGATATTAGCAGACGGTATGTCACCCTATGTAAACCCCGCGTGTATTGTGAAGAAGAAAAATGGATCAGTGCGCGTCACTATAGATGCACGTAGATCAAATAAGTTCATAGCGCCAGACAATTTGCCCACAGAAAGCATCGATCATATCCTTACTAAAATAGGGCGAAGAAATGGTTTTCCTCTATAGATCTGAAAAATTCATATCTACAATTTCCAATAAAAACACTTACGAAAGTATATTTCCTTCCACCACAGGGGAATGGTATACGAATTTACAAGATGGGCGTTCGGGATGGCTACCAGTGGCTCGGCATTTTTGAGAGCAATGCATAAAATTTTCGGAAATACAACTGAAGAGTTTATGGTCAAATATGTGGACAATTTTCTGCTGCACGATACTGATGTAGAAGAGCACATATGCCATATAGGTT
>JAUKNK010000402.1:0-102500 GCA_030765055.1 Mantis religiosa
CTCCCTCTTTCTCTCTATTTCTCTCTTTCTCTCTCTTTCTCTCTCTCTTTCTCTCTCTTTCTCTCTTTCGTTCTCTCTTCGTTCTCTCTTTCTCTCTTCTTTCCTCTTTCTCTCTTTCTTTTTCTCTCTCTCTCTTTCTTTCTTTCTCTTTCTTTCTCTCTCTTTCTTTCTCTCTTTCTTTCTTTCTTTCTCTCTTTCTCTCTCTCTCTTTCTTTCTCTCTTACTTTCTTTCTCTCTTCTTTTCTCTCTATTTTCTTTCTTTCTCTATTTCTTTCTCTCTCTTTCTTTCTCTCTTTCTCTCTGTCCTCTCTTTCTCTCTCTCTTTCTTACTCTCTCTTTCTTTCTCTCTCTCTTTCTTTCTCTCTCTTTATTTCTCTCTTTCTTTTCTTTCTCTCTTTCTTTCTTTATCTCTTTCTTTCTTTCTTTCTCTCTTTCTTTCTTTCACTCTGTCTTTCTTTCTCTCTGTCTTTCTTCTCTCTCTGTCTTTCTTTCTCTTTCTTTCTCTCCTCTCTCTTTCTTTCTCTCTCTCTTTCTTTCTCTCTCTCTCTTTCTCTCTTTCTTTCTCTCTTTCCTTTCTTTCTTTCTTTCTTTCTCTCTTTCTTTCTTTCTCTCTTTCTCTCTTTCTTTCTCTCTTTCTGTCTTTCTCTCTGTCTTTCTCTCTTTCTGTCTTTCTCTCATTCTCTCTCTCTCTTTCTCTCTCTCTATCTCTTTCTTTCTTTCTTGTCATGCAAAGAGAATAAAATTTCAAGGATGTCAGATAGGGACTTGCTCTTAAAAATTGATAAACCCTTAAGCCTACTGTATTCCTATATTTCCAATGAAAATATATAGAAAGAAGAAAGAAATAAGTAGATATAAAAATATGTAGGTATAATACAGAATGTCCCCATTGTAAACATATGGGAGAGAGAAAGAGGGAGACAAAGACACCCTAACTGAACGTACAGGTGTTTCCAGAGGCGGTTTCCTGAGGCAACCAACAGCAAAAGAGAGTTCGTCAAGTGTCCTTGTCTGTCCCTCTCCCCCCATAGCTTTATCACACGATCGTTGAGGCTTGAGATGGATTATAACATCTCTATGGGTTGATTAAAATATTAAGTGTGTGAAAACAATTTTCAGAAGAAGACCAAAATAAGCACTTCAACTTTTTTACGACGCTACATACCTCAAATTATATTAGGCATGTTAAGGTTGTCCGATTGTGAAATATGCTCCAGTAGAAGAAGGCGAACTGGAGAAATGTGACACGTAAACATTTTCTAGCGTCTCCGCCTACTATAACACGCTAGCATGGCATATAATACACAGTGTTTCAGTTAAATACGTAATACCTATCACAGCAGTTACATACTGTATGTCTATAACCAAAATTGTCTTAGGTGTTCTGTTCTCTGGAGGAGTAAGCGGAAACAGTAGTACACAGAGTTCATAAGAATGGCATAAAAAGATCCATCTGCACTACTAATGTGTTCTCGCAAGAATGTGTCTGTAAGCAATGTGTTTCACATCTAAACTCTAGACGTTTTCTGAGAAAGATAACTGCTAGATCTGCAACATATTATCAACAAGGTTTAATAATACGCTTTTGTGCAATCAACGCAGAAAAACTAACGTTGCGGCTCCGAGTGCTCTTATTCTATCCTTCCTTCTGTAACTCTGTCATTTTCTTTTGCTCCTCCTTTTCATTCTCTCGCAACATCTTCTGTTTTTCCTAATAGTTCCTCCTCTTTTTCCCTCCACTTTTCGTTATATTTTGATTGTTACCTGTCCATCCTTCCTTCTTGACTTTACCTTCGTTATCTTGTTTTCCTCTTGTCACTAATGTTTACCATGTTTTCTAAATTTGCTTTCTTGTCTGTTGATTGTCTGTTCGATTTATAACTACCTTACTGATGAGCGAAGAACTGGAAACGTATGGCTCAGAACTGCATTCCAATGCAATATTAACTCACTTTCTTCTCTGTCTGTTACATACAGATTTTTCAAGCGATTTTAAACTAACTTCCCGATGAGCTAGGGACTTGAAACTCTACACATAGCTGGGAACTTTATGACAAACATATAAGTAAGAAAGCCAGTTAAGATATGATGTATATAATAAAAATAATACACAAATAGATGTTATAAATATTTAATAATGCATGCATTAATTAACAGTTTGTAGCTGGTTTCATACTGAAGAATTAAACGTTTATATGTGAAGAAGGAATCAAGAAATATAGAATAATAAAGAATAATTGTGACGTGAAGCCGAAAAAAGGAGAGAAATATAAAAAAATAATATTTTTTATAATTCTGATCTTTTATTTTGTTTTTCGTGAAAGTAAGAACTGAAGTATTACTATATTATTGGTAGGTTAGAGCGGGTTTTTATTTCGGATATGATCAGACTAAGAGAACTTAAATAATTGTGACATTTTCCACATTGTCTGTGCCATAAACCTTAATATAATGTAAACAGACTGAAACATTTCACACGCACAATACTATAACGAAGAGAATAA
Source organism: Mantis religiosa (assembly GCA_030765055.1). Taxonomy (NCBI): domain Eukaryota; kingdom Metazoa; phylum Arthropoda; class Insecta; order Mantodea; family Mantidae; genus Mantis; species Mantis religiosa. The sequence continues at coordinate 2,505 of JAUKNK010000402.1, forward strand.
TTACACAAATAAAAATGTAATTTAACCCCCACATCTTAAAACGGAATAAAAAGTAGGACATATTTTTCTTGACTGTATAGAAATGTGTAGCACAATACACATTTTCTTGAAAATTTGTGAGTTTAATATTTTATAACTATTTTGAAAATACTTATAAAATTTAAAACAAAATAAGTAAGGTCTATGCAATTGATAGTATTAAGGACTGGAGCGAGTAGCTCTCGCTGAGAAAACTCACACACCAATTATTAGTTATGTAATATAATTGTAGGTGATTTAGGTTAGATTACCTGCATCAATTGTGGCCACAATTTTTTGGTTTAAATCTTACAAGTATTCCATAAGTGTTAAATACGTGTTACTCTAACCCGCCTTGGTAGCGTGGTGGTAGCATATCTGCCTCACGTTCAAGAGGTCCCGAGTTCGAATCTCGGCCAGGGTGAGTTACCTGGATAAGGTTTTTCCGGGGTTTTCCCTTATCCTGTAAGACGAATGTCGGGTAACTGTAAGCTCCATGGACCCCGGACTCATTTGAGCGTCATTTCATCCATTCCATTCATCGTCCGATATGACGTAACGTTGGAGGACGTAAATTACCAAAAAAAACAAAAAAAAAAAAAAAAAAAAAAACGTGTTACTCGGTTTCACAAACTTTCTGTACAGTTTTCATTGGGCTAGCAATCTGTAAGTGGCTAGGATAATTTATTTGATAACTTTTATTTCGATTTAAAAACGTGGTATATTAAAAATATGTTTTAAATAATTATCTTAAATCTGCTACACTTTTTCTTCTTCAGTTTCAATTTCTTTATCTCCTCTTTTTTAATTCCTTCTCATTTTCTTTCTTCTCACTTTTGCAACTTTTGTTTACTAATGCTTTTCTCCCTCTCCTTTAATTTTAGCTCTGTTCCTTTGGGTTTTTCCTATTTCTTACTTTTACAAACCTGCCTCTTGTTACTTTCCTAAACCTTTATTTGTTTTCCGTTTGTTTCCTTCTGTTATTCTCTTCTTTCAGTTTTTTTGTTTGTTTGTAATTTTACGTCCTCCAACGTTAAGTCATATCGAACGATGAATGGAATGGGCGAAATGATGCTCAAATGAGCCCAGGGTCCATAGAGCTTAGAGCTACCCGACATTTGTCTTTCAGGGTAAGGGAAAACCCAGGAAAAAACCTTATCCAGGTAACTTACCGTGACCAAGATCTGAACTCGGGACCTCTTTTAGTTTCGACATATTATCTCTTCCATTTTTCTGCTCTTATTTCTGTTTCCTCGTTCTATTTCACCTTTACTATTTGCATTCTAGCCTTTTAATCCATCAGTTCCCTAATTCCTTTTCCACTTCTCTACTATTTAAGTCATTTTTTCGCTTACTAATAATTTTAAGGGCATGGCTATAAACACAAACGAAATCCCAAGTACTGTACTGTCAAATCATATTCTTTATAATTTATCTTCTGTTGCCGGACACACTGAAATCTCAACCTAAATACTTCTGATCTAGAAGACAAATTACGCCTCTGCAATAAGAGAGAGCAGTTGCTTTAATTTAATGGAAACAACAGCTTTGTTCGTGTAATTGAATGACGGTCTGTTTCATTCTTTGTACTACACTGAGCTAAATGCACTTCGTTGATCAATAAAACAAAGAAGGATGAAAAAGCTGTGGTGTGAACTAAGCCACACTCAACTTCCAAAGACTAGCAAGAACAAATTTAGTTGGGTTTCTGGACACTGGTACAGACCAGATGCTTTTGATTGTGTCACTCTTGACAGATAATGACACAGGGTTTCGATGTTTGTACCAAGTTTAAATCCGAGGCTTGAAATCATTGAGGTGCACTTAAAGGAAATGAATCAAAATGGTTTGAGCTATTTTTGAGAAAATAAATAATTATGAAGTATCTTCCGTGCAAATGGTAATCCGGCCAGTCGATAATCTTGAAAATAATTCCGAAAACCAGTTTGCGACATATCTGAGATTACTTTTCAAGTTATCTGCAGAAAGACAAGCAGACAGGCGCGTGCGCACACACACAGACACACATACTCAGGGATGTTTTATCTCAAAAAATTATTTTATTCCATGAATTTTCTTTCATTTTTCCTTCTTCTGCTTATCGTGGTCAGCTCAAATTGACTTTTGCGCCCTCAGGGTTATGGTTTCTATATTTTCGTTGGTGTGCCTAAATTCGCTTTATCCTTTAGTTTATAATAATGTACTTTCTATACTACTTACTTACAGGATAAAGAGGCTGTATTGTATTTCATCCAAAACTTCGATACCGAAATTCCACAGAAACATATGCTTTCTGCCCCCTTCAACCAAAATAAAAATACCGTTGGAAAAAGATCTCTTTGTCAGAACATCTTTTTCTATTATTCTTCTGGTATGGAGTATGAGCAGAGAAAATATGGATCCGATATAAAATTCAAGATGGGGGATCAGCGCGATGCCTGGTATGAGACTGAGGAATTTGACGAGATAGCATAGTTATTGAAATTCATTACCCATTCATGGTGGGTAAACCGAATAACCCAGAATAAACTCGCCCAATCATCGCCTTATCCTCAACTAACCCACATTTGGTTCCCTCGGATCGAACCAGAGTCGCCTTGGTAAGCCATAACACAAAAACTAAAAGGCTTAAATTTGAAATTGAATTTCAGGTTTTTTCAGGTAGGTATTCAACGTGAAGATTAAACCCTCCGCGCCAAACAACCTTTTAAATGGAACTTTTTCGACGTTTCTGTTTTATTTTCTCCAAAATGGTACCAACAATTTTTATTAGCATATCACATATTTTAAATCATAACACAATCAACGTCTGGAAATTGGCCGCCCTGATAGCGTAGATGGTAGCTTGTCTGCCTTACGTTCAAGAGGTTCCAAGTTCTAATCTCGGTCAGGGTGAGCTACCTGGATAAAGTTTTTTCCGGGGGTTTTCTTTATCTCGAAAGATAAATGTCGGGTAACTGTAAGCTCTATGGACCTGGTCTCATATGAGTATCATTTCTTTGATTGTACGACATGATTTAACGGTATTAAAGAACGTAAATTAAAAGAAAACAATACATATTCAATTATCTGCCATGAGCTTACGAAGCCCTATTTGTTCGAATCACTTTTGTATAACTGAAAAACCGCCAGAATGGGGATAAAATTTGCTTCATAAAAATGAGAGTTCTTCACACACAGAATATATCTAAAATAAAAACATTTTGCGGTATTAACCACTCCAGAGAACTTTTTGTTATAGCTCAAAATTGAGACACCTATTTTATATCTATACTCTTTCTTTCCTTCCTGCCTTCTTTCTTTCTTCTTTCTTTTTTTTTCGTGATCATGCACAGGGAACAGAATTTAACATAGGTTTAACTATCTTTATACCTACAACGAATGAAGTGAGTGTATTAAAGGAGCCTTATCAATAATATCAAAATAACGTATCTAAAGTAAGCTTTTTTTAAAATAGCTTGTAGAATGAAATGTCAATGCATCGTCAATAGCATGTCAGTACATATTCCGTGAGTATATGACTTTATATGTATATGTATATATACGCATATATAGGAATTTAAATACTTTCATATCTATTTTCATTTGTTTATACTTAGTTGCCTCGATGTAACTAAAGATCGGTATTTCTGAAAAGCTCGGTTATTAATTAGAATTTTCGTTCTCATATGTTAAATCAGCTCAATGTTGTTATTTTGGTGTTTTATTTAGACATTTCTGTGTAGTGAAAAGTAAGGATGTGAGTGTGCTAAAGGCTTTCTCTGCTCACTATTCTTACAAAAGCTCATTCTTCTATTTTTTGTTAACATCGCGAAACCTTGTTCGCAATTTCATTGTACATTTACGAAAACGAATAACAAACCGACTGGAATGACTCTGGTCGGAACGTCTATAGCCCATATTCTTGAGGTTCTGTGTTCATATACTGTGGGTCAACTAATATTTATTTTTTTCATGATTTCCCTCAGTTGTCAAGTAAATACCGGATTGGGTACTCGCACCACGAGCCAATATTTTATACTAGTAAATATGGGATTAAAGGGTAATAGCAAATTCGCTGCCATTTATCCGCAGATGATGTCAGTAGGTAGGTTAGATGACAGCCTACTTATCTGCTCGGGAGGTGTAGAAAACGTCATGCAGCTGTCTAGCACTAAGGTCCTTGTGAACATGTGTAGAACCAGTGATACGGTTGTCTGGCACTAAGATCTCTCCGGAAACACACCCTTTGACACAAAAAAAAAAAAAAAAAAACATGAGCAGACTCCGGAAGTGTATATTTTTCTAAGTCGACATCATTTCCAAGGCCGGTTTACAATGTTGTCAAAGAGCGTGTGTCTTTAGCTTCGTTCTACTGAATCCTCTCATAATTATAATTATAATAATAATAATAATAATAATAATAATAATAATAATAATAATAATAATAATAATAATAATAATAATAATAATAATAATAATAATAATAATAATAATAATAATAATAATAATAATAATAATAATAATAATAATAATAATAATAATAATAATAATAATAATAATAATAATAATAATAATAATAATAATAATAATAATAATAATGAGAATGTTCACACATTGTGATTGATTCATATGTTTCGTGCATATTCACATAGAGAATTCTTCGTTTTCTCAGGCATTGTAATGTGTACGAAAAATCGAGTCTCATAACTGACTCATAACTGTCTCACTTACTAAACGTGCAGATACCCGAACACAAGTATGTAAGAGCTTGACTTAGAAAGGTTTGAATCCCAGACATCATTTTGAATATTTTGGTTGTAGAAGTACGAAACATGTATTACGTAAATTGTAATATAACTTCCAATTTCTAAGGTTGACTTTATTTTATGGCATTTATGCTCACACATAAAAACTGAAACATCTACTATTTTTTTAAACTAACTGAAACAAATGTTTTATTCCTATATGTAAAATCAATTAAAATGAAATTAACTTAGTATCGGGTGTGTAAACCCTCTGGTTCTATTACTGCCCTTATTCTACGGGACATGGATTAGAGCAAATGCCTAGTGAAATTTTCACGAGAGGATACTTCGCATTATATGCCAGCAACATTCATAACAGATGAATGAGCCCGTGTGTTTACACAACCAATATTAAGGCAATTTTCTAATAACATTGTTTTTATTTTGAAAACGAAAAAATATGTTATTTGCGGTTTTATAAATGATTGTGTTTAAAATGTTATTATTTATCTTCTGCAACAAAACCATAAGGTATTTTTATTAAAGTAGCAATAATAAAAAAATATATGTTGCCTCAAGGATTCGAACTCAGGTTGGTCCAGTTACGAGACACCCGTGTTTTACCGCTCCGATATTATACATACGGCCAAACCTAACGCAACACCCTCTCCGTCGCGTAGCTTTGAAATGAAGCCAAAGTGGTATCAAAGCGTACATTGGAAAAATTAATTGTTCATTCACACTAGCCTTGTATAGACCAAAGAATGGAAAGGTAAGGTTAGACTGAAAACTTCAATGCCATAGCCAGGATTCAAATCACTGAACTTTTCAGTCTGACTCTACCTTTCCACAGTAAGTATATTGTGAACCCAGCGTCAGCGAATGCTTCCGATGTATTCCGAATCGAACTTCGTTTCTGGCAGCTATGATCTTTTTTTTTTCTTCTTTTTTGTCAAAGGTTGTGTGTTAAAGCTATCTGTCACGTACAGAATCGAGATGCAGTTGCCTACCACTAAGGCCTTTGTGGGCATTTTACGAAGCAACATAGTATGGTACAGGATCTAGATGACTAACTGTCCAGCACACACTGACCCACGAGGTATTTCCTAACAGATTCGTCGCCATATGTCCACCTAGTTAAAGCCGCGTAAGTTATGTACAAAGAAATTACCAATTAGCTAAAGCGATAGTCAAATCATTTTAAAGCCGGTTGCTATAGCATGACTTTGAAATGTCGTTCTCTTTGTATGACAGAGAGACAGAGAGAGAGAGAGAGAGAGAGAGAGAGAGAGGGGGGGGGGAAACAAATATTTTATGTTAGAGAAAAGTATAAATACTTAAAAATGCAAACCAATAATAAGGAAGTGCCTGGGTTCCTTAGTTGGTTAGACTCTGCCTAACTACCCTAAGGGACTTTAGAAACGATTTACCCTGTACCCGTTTCCGTCTTTAAAATAAAAGAAAATATAAAAAAGGTATATAAGATAAAAAAAATAAAAACCTTAGGATACACATGTGTGATAGTCCTTCTTTCCTTAGAAATATTTAAAATGATTACTTAAGACACATATACAAAGAGTTAAGTAAAAAAAATGAAAGGCAGTAAAACAGAAAAAAAGACGTGCGGAATAAAAAAGACTGTTGATTCCCGAACATAAGGACATTCGCATGCAGGTCTGCATGCAGTTTGTGGGCATACTTTCTTTCTCCAAATTGTAAATAAAACAAAATAATGGCGCGGGTTCAAACCGTATCCAGACCGATGGCTTTTGATTGTGCTTAAAGGTGACAGAACTATGTCGGTATACCTACTGGCATGCAAAAGAACCCCTGTGAGACAAAATCTTGCCACACCGGAAGCACTGAGTGATTCGGACATTTCACAGCGTCATAAAAAGCTAAATATTTATGTATACATTTATTTAATAACAAGGAATATTTCAGAAATGTTTAACTACACGAAAACGAGATAATATATTTGGCATTCATAAACTCTTTGCGGGTTTTATATATTTTTGTCGTACAATTTTGTCTATCTCTTACGATTTACCGGTTGTGCTAAATCATTCAGAACTTCTGAGAACTTCTGAATACATTCCTAGAATGTTCTAGATATACGTTTCATTTGTTATGAGTAAAGGCCGGAGACGTGTGCGTTTTTCCATGGTTATAATGCACATGAACTGTATTGTTATTGGTCGCCCATGTAAACAACTATGGTAGGTATAGCTTGAACATGACAACCGCCTCACTTCCAGAGGGAACAAAACAGTCGTGTTACACTATACCTTGACCGTGCGCCTGGATACACTTGTAGGACAATGCTTCACTAAATAGTTCGCAGAGTACTACATTACGTTGTTTAAACGTTTGCACATTTGATGGCCGTGCTGTACGTCCAGCTAACTTGTATTGCATGCGAGCGTACATCTCTTCGGTCTTAAGTCATGAGAAAATATCGTACACAGATGGTAGTTTGCTAATGACCATAGCAATTGTGTGCTTAAGTCCACGTTATTTTTCACAATTTTCCTAGAGTATTAAACAGTGAATTATAATAATAAACTGCTCAGGGGACACCAAGTTATTTTAGATAATTTTAACAACTATACTTTCTACCTACATTGTTTATAAAAGAACATTGGAAGTGCAATTTTTGAGGAAATACAATGTAAAAAAAGTTTGATTCAGTTTGCGGTATATGTTTTCTAATCTACATGACGTATCCTTGCAAGATGCTGAGCTTAAATACCAGTTTGTTATTACAACGACGTTTCATTTATCAGTTATGCTATTGGCGAACAGACGCACACGCGTGCACACACACACGCGGGTATTTTGGAAATACTTATTTTTGATGCAGGAAGTCCCAAAACGTGTTATTTCTGGTAACATTCCTGGACCGAATTTTGGAATATAATAATTCCTTTACTTATCTACAGTAATACGTATCAAACAAGTAAAAGTGGAACTTTGCAAATAATTTAACTTAAATTTGTGATTATAAATGCCCTTATTAAAGTATTAAGTCATTAAGGTATCAAAAACGTAAAAATGAAACTTCCCAAACAGTTTAGCACAAAAAAGTCGATAAAATGTGCAAGGCTATTAATTTATTTGTCAGCGTTTAGGCTTCTTTAATAGCTCGTATATGTGCGGGTGATCAAATAAAGGTATCTCAAACAACTTGGTGTCCCCTGAGCAGTTTATTATTATAATTTACTGTTTAAAGCTGTAGGAAAATTGTGGAAAATAACGTGGAATTTCGAGGCAACTCAGCACAATAGAAGTTTGTGCTCAAGCCATCCTGGTTAGAAGAAAGACGAACATTACGATGCTAGTCGTAGTTGAGGTTGTTCTCCATACCACTGAAAATAGTTATATCAAATAAAAGGATTAATGGTTTGCACTCCGACGATATTCTTTACAACTATCGTTTATTTTGATGCTACAAATCACCCCTATGAAGATAAAACAAGAATAAGTGTTGAAATGATTCGCTCTACAAAAAGAAAATGTATTTGATATAAGTTGTGTGATTTAAAATCATCTAAATATTTTGTGTGGTAAGATTCTGTCTCCTTCGTACAGTTTCCTGGTTGTACAAAATCATGCAGAATGAAGAGCAGTTCTGAGGACATTCTCAGAAAATTCAAGTTACAGGTTTAATTAGTCAAACAAACATTTTAAACATATAGTATTTAGTCAAAATCCTTAAAACTATTTTAAGAAAATCAATATTTTTCGGGGAAAAATCTATTTAAATTGTAGTCTAAGGTCACACTGGACCTTTTATAAACATTCTCCTTTAAATTAGGAGAGACACATTGTGGTGGTATTTCAGTATTGAATTTTTGGGTGTAATGCAATGTTTCCTCTACTTAGTGCTAGCACATATTAGAGAAAATGAGATATAAATATTTACGGAATATATTAATAAACCTTAGCTATAGTTTTGTCACGCAAGGCCATCTGACGTGCAGTGGATTATTATAAGTATCCCATTTTGACCGTTAAATGTCATTACAAATAAGTGCATGAAATGGTGCTATATTTTTAATAGATGAATAACAATAAACCAGTTAGATAATTTAATATAGTCCGTAAGCAGTTTTTTTCTAGAGCTATTTTTAGTTTCTTCTTTTGTATTAATCACTAAAACAATGAGAAATTAGCTTCACTGAACAGAATTAAAAGCCAGCTTTCAAATCCAAAGTTATTATTAAAATTGTGTAATATTTCATCTACTTCTTCTTGCGAGTATCTGCCAAATGGTTTTATTTCGTATTGGTGATCTGATTAATGAAACTATGTACTTAATATGTCTCATTGTGTATTCACTGACAGTTATCAGCGGGAAGCTGTAAATTATTATCAGAAAGCTCATCACCATGAGTTAAATTAACTATCCTATATAATTTCCTTAATTACACTGCCTAGAGAGACATTATGTTGTAAACGACATGCAAGGGACAGTGTGTACTTAGTTTCAAGTTCAAGAGACACCAGGAACGTTTAGTGGGATAAAGTACTACAATATTAACTTCTAGAACTCAGGTTCCATCTTCAGCACCCAATAAATATTTCAATGTTTTAGGTACGTCCAGCAGAAAACCAATTCCCCAGTCGACATGCGGGTCGGCATACATACAGGAGCAGTACTAGCTGGCGTCTTAGGACAGAGGCAATGGCAATTTGACGTATACTCCAAGGATGTGGAACTGGCTAACAAGATGGAAAGCAGTGGTCTTCCAGGGTAAGTGCTTATTTATTTTCCTATTAAAACATAATATGACTACAAAATAAAATTTTAGGCCTACTCGTCTAGTCCAAAGAAAATGTACTTTTTCAGGTCAACTGAAACATATAAACTCTAGTTTCCTCCCCCTCCTCCTCCTCCTCCTCCTCCTCCTCCTCCTCCTCCTCCTCCTCCTTCTTCTTCTTCTTCTTCTCCTCCTCCTCCTCCTCCTCCTCCTTCTTCTCTTCCCTAGTTTGACCACTATCGTGGTGTTATAGGATTCTTCTTCCTCTATTCCTTATGCCTTTTGGCGTCGGGTTGAGCAACAGAAACTCTCGATCAGATAAAGAACCCAAGATGGGTGATGAGCCCGATGCCTGCTAGGAAAGTGAGAGAAGGAGATGGCAGAATGCGGACGAAATGAATGAAAGATGATAACAGAGCAATTGGTGGAATGATGGGTGGAACACCGGAGATTCCGCAGAAAACGCGAACCTGCCCCCTGTCGCCCACCATAAATCTCACATGCCGTCACCTGAAATCGAATCCGGGCCGCTTTGGTGAGAGTCAAGCGGTCTAACAGCTTGGCGCGGTTTTAGAAAACGTTTAAGTCTCCTCCGCTTTTAAATTTCCCTATAGCGCATTTTTAACATTTATGTATAATTAAGTTAGCATTGCAAAATACGTTTTTCACGTGTAAATGATGCAAATATTGATGTTTATGATTCATTTAGCTCGTAAGGGACAGAGACTCTGCATCCGATAGAGAACCCAGGATGGGTGATCAGCCCGATGCCTGATATGAGGATCTATTATGTGTTTCAAATGGGAAGGTGTTTGTCCTTGAGCGCTACTAGGCGAGCAACCAATCGGAGTCCAGCGGTGTTGTTGTATTACATTCCCGCTAAGTGGTGTGTGAGGAGTGCCAACCAAATCAATCTCTATGAAATTGCCGAAACTGATCCATGTGGAAGGTAGAGAGTAATGTATCTAACATAACCATGAAAACCCTATATTTTTAGCTCAAATAGTCTTTCTAATACAAATAAATAAACCACTATTACCTGTATTATAACAATAAATCGCGACGTAAGCACTGTATGAATATTATTATTGGTTGGCATGTATGCGTGTACGTATATTTGTAATTACTAAGAATTGAAACGTAAATGCTTGACATGACGTGATAAAAGAATTAGAATAATCCAAATCGAGAGAGAGTAAACAATAAATTTCCTGCTGCCCTGACAGAACGTGTCTGGTCACATTATATCTTTGTTTATGAATGGTTCGCAATCTCTATTTACTCTAGAGAGTTCATAGTGGTTGGTGTGTATGTATGTACATATGCTTTTAATTAATCAGAACTGAAATTTAAACTACTGACATGAGGGATAAAAGAATTACTGTGAATAATTCAACGTGTTAAATTCGAGAAAGAGCGAACACTTCATTTCCTGTTAGTCTGTGGAATGCTGTCTGGTTATGTTTATGAATGAATGCTGGATAAGAAGTGTGTATTTAATCTGGAGAGTTCAGATCAATATCATTCAGTTGTTCTTTACACAACAGTAAAGTAAGAGTTAAATATGGCAATGGCTTGTTGCGGTGAATTTAGTGGCGAGTCAAAAATACAGGTATTGTGAAGTCAGGCTCGAAGTGTTATTTTTAAGGTGTACACGTTCTTCAAACATTTTTCGGAAACAGGAACTCAAAATGAGTTATTGCAAAGAGTACTTCCGTTTAAAAACACGGAAAAAGTGTATCGGCTGGATCAACTTGCAATTGAAACGGGTCACGAGGTAATTCGCCTCCCACCTTACCACTGACAATGTAATCCAATTGAGTTGGTGTGGGCTCAAATAAAAAGGGGGGGGGTTGCAAACAGAAATAATACTTTTAAACTGACGGACGTTAAACGATTTGTTCATAAAGAAATTTACAAGGTAACACAATAGGACTGGAAAAACTGCGTGAGGCATGCAGAAAACCTTCAAGAAGACGATTTTAAGAAAGAAATAGCTCGTGACATGATTTTAGAACCTATAATCATAAATTTGCAAGACTCAGACGATGAAGACAGTGACAATGACGAATTGTCTCTTAATGGAAGTGACATTGACAGTGATATGGATGAGCAACTGGCAGTTCCACTGGATTAGAAAACAGGTAATTTATCAACTATAATTATAGTTATAGTATTTTAAAATATATATAATTTGCGAAAATGCTTTTTCCAATTTTGATTTTGGCAACTGTATCATTGTAAAAGTTTGTAAAATATAATTTGCTTACCCTTACGTCCAGCGCCAAGCAGACCTGCATGTTGTATGAGTGTGCGAGAGAGAGGGAAATATAAAAGGAGTGGGGTAACAAGCTGGCAACGCTGAGTGTGATACGGCATTTGATTAGCTGGACTCCAGAACTCTTCCCGTTTGAAACGCATAATAATTGATATAGAATGAGGGCGAAGTGGATGAAATAAAAGATGATAATGGAGAAATTGGTAGAACGATCTCCGGAGATCCCGGAGAATGCTGTCAACCATAAATCCCAAATGCGGTCTCCTGAGACCCGGGCCACTTTGGTGAGCGTGAAGCGGTCTAAACGCGCGGCCACAGTGTGACCATTGAATGCATATACTACCTAATATTTTCCAAAAACATACGTATTCCATCTGTAAACCTTACACCAGTACAAATGCAATGTATCACAACCACTTGCCTTTACTTAACTACTATCACTTATTGTTATACGACGTATGAAAATTATTTCTCTTTTTCAAAAGCTCATTTGCATCTACGTTATATTAATTATAGGTAAGTTTGCAAAAATAACTTCATTACGCGTATCGTTATAGGTACAAGAGGGATAGAGGAAACTGAATAGGTAGTTGGTGTTTAAAAGTAAGTCGCTGTATGCTGGTCTTGAATTCCACAAGCAAACATGACAGCGCGAGAAACAACTGAATAGCAACGGTAGTTTAAAATGGCAAAAGTGTTTAAAAGTCAAAATAATAATATATATTATCATGGAAACGGCTTATGTCATAAAAACAAGTAATTTGAAACGCGGATTTTAAAAGAAATATGTATTTTTGTGTGGTAACCTTTGTCTACTTCTTAAAGAGTTCCCCAGTTATACAAAATACACGAAATTCTTCCGGGATATGCCCAGATAATTCTTCAAATACATCTTCTTTGTCATTTAAATACATTAAATATGTGGTATTTAAGTCAAAATAATTAGTGGGTCATTTTTAAGAAAATCGAAGTTTTTAAAAATTTGTTCAGGTAAAGTGTAGTACGAGGTGCTGGATTTTCTTGCACATTTCTGTGTTGTCTTTAGAAGATAATAAATCAAGTTCCGTAAATGTTCGATTAGTTGATTGTATTTATGTTGTTCACACAAACATACACAAATCTTTTCTTCAGGTGCAAATATTTTATTCAGGTGCTTCAAAACATGTACCTCCGTCAGATGCTCTTTTTTTTTTTTTTTTTTAAGGAATGCAACATCCTCTTCTATTCTAAGTTCGTGGTAAAGAAAGTACAAAGGATTATAAAGCATACCTTCATAAACTACATTGCATTAAGATCATCTTCATAATTCATATGTAAGTTTAACTAGCAGGGTTGCATTAAAGAACGAGCTTTCCTATCTTTAGAGTAAAAAAATATTTCCAACAAGTTACTAGAGATTATTTGAAAATGGTTGAGTGTAGTAGCACAGAAGTGCTGACGCTCTATAGTGAAAAAATCCCGTTATTTGACAAAAAAGCTGAAATTTCATTTTACTTCTTATTCCCAGTATTGTAACTAAAGCTCAAAGTTTTGCATATTTGAATGGTTGACGGTTAAACATATGCAATTAAGTAATAAATTTATTTATGATTTAAGGAGTTTATTACGGAAGTTTTATATTCCATATAAATGCATATTTAAGGGTTTAGTGCATATTTAACTAATTTATGTATATTTATGCATATATTTTAGTTTTTCAGCGGTGATTCGTACAAATATTTCACTCCAATACTTTAAGAACAGCAGGATAGAAGAAAATTTCTCTTTTACTGCTCTATTTATGTAGGACGTTGATATTATGGAAATTTGTTCCACATTAGCCATGCGTAGGCTAAGATTTGGATTGAGTCAGACTGAAAAATTCAATGCCATGGCCAGGATTTGAACCATGCATCTCCTTGTCTACGTCCGGTTGCTCTTAACCCTTGAGCTACCATGGCCAACGTGCCAACATATCAGCATGACATTAGATTCTCCAAATGACTCGCATGTTTCCCGGTCAACCACGAATTGCATTGAATTTTTCAGTCTGACTCTATCTGTCCGAAACGTTAATATTATGCATAAAAGGTCGCTGAAAAATGATAACGTAGCTGTCAACAATGAGCGCTTCCTGACATAAAATATGCTGCTCAGCAACTTAAACTGGCATTGAACAATCATGCGATAAATCTTCAATATCGGCGCGTCATAAAACTTGATACGTTTTGTATTAATATTGCAAACGAAGCCGTCTGCAGCAACGATGACATCTCATAGAAAAGTGTCATTTTCACTTAACTTTTTAACTTGTACTAATGTGCTGCTAATCGTTATTTCTCTAGTGTGACCAGTACGTAAGAGAATATTACAACACATAAGGAGAAGAGCATTCAAGCTTATTTGGTTTGATCGAAATTGAATGATGGGATTGATGGAAATCCTACTCTTAACAACAGATGGTATTATAGTACTCTGCATTTGTGTTAAAACATCAAGTTTTATTTTTGTATTTTCAGAATATTTTAAACATTAATGCGATTTTTGAGTTAGTAATTGCTGGTTTTATTTAATTAAAATAAACCCATGTTATTTTTATACAACTGTTATAGGTGCCCTGCAACAAAAATTATAGATTAAGCAACATCTCCAAACAGATGTTCGTAGAAATATAATAGTATATTATGCAACGAGCATTCTAATTACTATTGTAGTAAAGTTTCATACGACTGTTTATGCTCGCTCATGTACAATATTTAATTCAAAGGTTTAATTTCAAACTATTCATTTCTGGTTTGAGTGATATGTTACAATCGTGAGACATAGTACGTAGTACGCAGGCGCAGAAATATTGATTACTTCCCTATAAACAGCTGTTAAGCTGTGACTTAGTTTAACCTAAAAGAAAGTATAGACCAACTGGAACAAATTGAATTTATTGAAATAGGATTTTCAATTAATGCTAATGATAATATGAACAGAACTGACTTTATTTCAAATATAGATTATTTCTTGTTATTCAAGTATAGATTATTTGTTTGAGTATTTAGATAAGTCAACTTGGTGCCTAATGATGAGTGTTGATTTCAAAATAGAATAGTGAGTCCACAAGGTCAATGATTTCATATTTTGAGACAATTCTTTTAAATACACTAGGAAAATATTTTCTGAGAATGAATATGAATTGTGAATAGAATGTTTCGTACATCTTTCTTGACTTTTGTGGCAACAAGTTATTCGTAATGTTGACTGCTTTTGCCGTAATTTATGAGAGATTAAGTTCAATGTCACTGTTACTAGTTTCAGATTTTTTTTTAATTTTTTCTAAACTGGCGGTAGTACCGTTGTCGATCGAAACGAGAATAATCGATAATTGCGCTCCCACAGTGTTACGTGGTCACATCTGATTGGTCGAATACCAATACTTTAATGAACAGGTGTACCTTAATGAGGCCCATTAAAGTATTACTACTAGTCGTACAAATACTTTAGTTTAGCATGGTCGAGCATAAAATCATTTGAACTGACAGAGTAAAACCATTTCTTCCAGAAAACGGCGAAAGATATTTGACTCGAAGCTGTAACTATAACATATTAAATTTACAGGTGATTTTATAGGACACAAAATTTCCACCTCAAATAATATGCTAAGATTCTTTCCCCCTTTATCTAATAAACTAAGTGTACAATTAGTGTTGCGGAATATAAAGTAAACTGACAGATGGTTGATGTGTTAGTGTTTGCGGCTCGCATTTGGAATGTTGCGGGTTTTAATTCCAGCACGACCAATGGCTGGTTTCTTTCGCGGTTTTCTTCAGTTTCCGAGGTAAATACCGGATTAAAATGTATAGTTCATTGCCATGATCCGAAGTTCCATCTACAGAACACAATAAATTAAAGTAATGGTAGAGAAAGTTAACTACACAAGTTAAATTTCCAGATGTTAGGAAGTCCATCACCAAAATGACTACACACACTCAAAACTGGGAGCAGCTCATTCATCCCAGATTCCTTATTCTCCTAAAATTCAATAGCAACAGTCTAAATTGTAAAGTGAGGCCATAATGCAGAAACACCATAAATAATATCCTCT
The DNA here is from genome assembly GCA_030765055.1 of Mantis religiosa. Taxonomy (NCBI): domain Eukaryota; kingdom Metazoa; phylum Arthropoda; class Insecta; order Mantodea; family Mantidae; genus Mantis; species Mantis religiosa. The sequence goes on from JAUKNK010000402.1 coordinate 18,363, forward strand.
ATAGTAGGGCTGGCAAGATGAGCACTCGAAGTGTGAAATACTTTACCGCTACACTCACCCTTTCCTTTTTCCTTTTATTTGGCATGTAAACAAACAGGTTACATGTACCGCAGTGACGGTCATCGGGGTTTTAGATTAAACGTTTTATGAGATGTAATCAAATGCTAGGAAAACACGAAGAGGGTTAATGAAAGTTGATGTCGTGGCTTCGATCCCCGTGCACAGTCTTCCACACCTGTGGATTTTTCGATTTTACCCTAAATTACTACGCAGTGCCGGGAAGGTTCATCACATACTCCAAATTTCCTGTCTCTCAATTTCATCTCATGTATTATTATTATTATTTCACTCTTCGCCCTTTAAGGACTGTCCGAGTCGACAGGTGCATCGGGCACTGAATGGTGGGGAAAAGGTGCGCTTTTCAAACCTGCGTTCGCCGGCGTTTGGGTCTTCGGCTACCGGTCTCCCAGCGGGAAAGGCTGTCGGTTGTGCTAACTGGAACTGTTAAGGATCATCCCTTCTTCTGTGAACCGGCTGATCCATGCCTCCTCCTCCTGTCCCACTCCTCTTTTCTGGAGCGCCCTTTTGTGAGGTATAGTTACTAAAGGCCTAATGACCGAAGTTCCTTCCTTGGTCCTTCCTCACTTACTTTACCTCCACATTTATTGGTCACGTACGCATACGGATTTCGTTCCTGCGCTGTGATACATACGATGCACTTTAGCTGCCATAGGCTTTATCTACTGTTTTGAAAATATGGGTACAATCCCAAGGAAACTTTCTTCCGACCCACAATGGAGCGGCACTTTATTGATTTAATGAAAATCCAACAACTTTGCCATGACTTCAGTGTCCCAGGCCACTTTCAACTCGTTAACCGCCTGAGAAGCAACTGTTTTAGAGAGCATCTACCAAAATAGCTATTCATTTTTAATAACCCCAAATAAGGTGATAGCGGACAAATCAATTATTTCACACAAAGCGTAAACCGTGAACAATACCACCACCTCCTAGGAAACGTAACTATAGAGATGCGGATGTAGATAGCAGTGCTTATTTGAGCTAACATTTCGTCGAAATGTTCGGTCCCAGCCTGAAACACTGAATCGGAGCTGTGACAGTATGGGAATGATTTTATTGTATTTAAAAACTCGTGCAGGTTACTCAGCAAATAGTTTTGAATTTTGAGAAAGCTTTTGATCTCATTTTGTCAAATAAACCTTGTACTTTTGTGAAAGCTTCTTAATAAACATTAAAACGATGTTAGGATTAGGACTTCACTACTGAGGGGGTTCGACATGGAGACTAGTCGTGGTCCATTGTACCTACGCTCCTAAGTGGGGTATCCCAGGGAGGAAGGTTGAGGCGAGAGGAGACAGAGGGCCGCCGTCTCAAGGAATCACGACAGTGCAGAGGGCAGGGTCCCTACAATTTACTTAGATAGAGACTTCCCCTGGCAGGCCAGGATAACGGACATGCCCCCCTACTGTGGTACCGAAACAGATCCAGTAGCCAGTTCGCAAATGGTCCCCGCAGACGGTCCCAAAATGGTCCCAGCAGCAAGTTCGAAGACCGGTAACTGACCTACCGGAGGGGGAAGTAGTATCCTCAGACCATATCACCCTGCCATGCACCGCCGAGATCCCTGCCGACAATTGTTACCCTGAAAGAGACCACCAGATGAGAGATGATGTGAAGTGGTAATGCCGATGAAATGGAGGGACAGGAAATTCGAAGGATGTAGTTAAACTAACCAGCATTCACCTAGAGACCCGGAAAAACCCTCTAAAAACTATGGATCAGGTAGGTCGGCTACGGTAATCAAACCCAGGCCTCCCGAATGCGGCAGCAGACGAAACCCGCTGAGCCACCCCGCACGGTTTAAAACCATGCATATTTATGAAAGCATTTTCTAAGTGATTTAAAAAAAGGTCCTTGTGTGTGTATGTGTGTGTGTGTGTTTTAAATTTATGTCCTCCAACGTTAAGTCATATCGGACGGTGAATGAATTGGGTGAAATGATGCTCAAATGAGTCCAGCGTCCATGGAGCTTAGAGTTACCTGACATTCGTCTTGAAGGACAAGGGAAAACCCCGGAAAAACCTTATCCAGGTGACTCACGCTGACCTAGATTCGAACTCGGGACCTCTTGCACGTGAGGCAGACATGCTACCATCTACGCTAACGAGGCGGGCTTGTGTGTGTGTGTGTGTGTGTGTGTGTGTGTGTGTGTGTGTGTGTGTGTGTGTGTGTGTGTGTGTGTGTGTAAGTACAACTCAAACGAAAAGTCATTTAAATACCAAACTGGGTATTTAAGTTCAGCATTTTCAAGGATACGACACGAAAAGTTCCATTAGCCTACCGATTCCACAGAACAATTTTAGAAAATTTTGATTTTTTAAAAACGGCTCGAACAATTTTGAATAAAATACCTTATGTTTTAGATATTTTCATGAAAAATTAAATGTATATACCAAATTTTCTGGAAATATCCTCAGAAGGGCTCTTCATTCTGGATGACGTTTCATAACTGATAAATCGTGGCAGATAGATATAATCTTATTATGCAAAAATATAGAACTGATTAAAACAGACAATTTCTGTTGAAACATTTCCTTCACTTCTTTCTTTCTTTCCCTTTTATTTTTGTGGAGTGAGCCAATTCCAAGATATTCCTGGTTATTTGTTTATATTTTCCAAAACTTGCACATTTCTTAAATGGGAAGTCATTATTAATTTTTTTAACCCTTGGTCGTGCAAAGAGAATATAATTTCAAATCCGTCATACAGCAACTAACAGTGTTCTTAAAAAGGATAGTCCTATTGCCTTAAACCCTTGCATTCCCTCATTTCGTCTCAGCTACAAGAAAATTAGAGTAGGGCAATTTCTACAAATACATATCTCGTTTTATGTGACGTATGTAGATGAATAAGGGTATAAGAATAATTTGTACAAGAGCACGGGAAGTGCTGTGAGCACAATTTCCTAATTTTAAGTGATGAATTCTTTTGTTAATAACACTAGTAAAGATCATGATAAACATAAAAATACAGTTCGAAATATATTTCTTGTTTCATCCTGAAGTATTTTGTTTAAAATCTTGTTGAATTTGGTGTGTCACTGCCGTTTGGTTTTTGTTTATTAAGTTTCCCATGATGGCTATTTATATAAACTTAATTTTCCGAGTGTTAACACTCAGACATGCAGGTGCTTCAGAAAGCCTGTAATAACAACATTTTTAATTCAGTTATAGTTGAGCTGGCGTGTATAGGTCAGCGTGTTACCAGTATGAAATATTCAAAGCAAACTCGTAACATGTCGTGTTGCTTGGAGCAGAAACAAATCGAAGTCAAGAATGCTTGGCTACTGTGAGACATCTTGACAGCGACTGAAGACACGGAATGCCGTTTATATAACTCACTGCTATTCACATAACACTACTGTTAGTATTATGACTAGGGTATTTATTATTCATTAAGAATTGAGGATATATTTGAATTGGCTCAATTTTCTACCAAGATTTAGCCATAAATATACATTCTGAGACCTCTTCAATCCAGAAAAAATAACTTTTAGGAGAGCATCCGCGTCTACTTCAGAGGTATTCTTTATATATGATTCATATATTTTGCTTTTCTGATTACCTAGGTAGAATAAGTAGAGGAAGTATTGAATTCCATCCAAAAATTCGGTATGCCAACATTTCACTGGAACACGTGTTTTTGGAGACTCCCTGAAGCAAAAAGAAAGCTCTCTGCGCTTAAAGAAGATGTTTTAGTGTACTAAGATTTTGTCTGTCTCTTAGGTTTACGAATTATGCTAAAGTCATCCAGAATGCAGAGGACTTCAGAGAATATTTCCGGAAAATATATTGAGCTCATTTGCCTTGAAAATATCCTCCAAACGTGGCATTTTTTTATAAAAAATAATTAGAGTAATTTTTTAGAAAATTTAATTTTTTGAAAACGTTTTCATGTAAAGGTAGTTTAGGGTGGCGGATCTTCTTGAAAATCCTCATGTCATCCTGGGAAGTTCCTGGACTTAAATACCAAGTTTGCTATTTAACCTACTTCTCGTTTTGGAGTTATCTGTTCAAAACACACACACACACACACACACACACACACACACACACACACACACACACACACACACACACACACACACACACACACGCACACACACACACACACACACACACACACACACACACACACACCTTTAAGGATATGTAAAACTCAAATTATTAAATTAATTTAACTAAATAATTAATTAAACTCAAATAATTAATTACCTTGCCACCTTCACTTTTTACCCTTTTTCCTTGTTTTATACTCATTTCTATTCCTTATTTTCCCTCTCTGTATTACTTTGTGTTAATTTATGTTTTTCTTGTGTTTTATTTGTATTTGTATATTACTATGTGTAAATAATATATATGATGAACATTGTAATTGGCCTTATAAACCTGTTATGTTCATAATAAATAAATAAATAAATAAATAAATAAATAAATAAATAAATAAATAAATAAATAAATAAATAAATAAATAAATAAATAAATAAATAAATACATAAATACATAAATACATAAATACATAAATAAATAAATAAATAAATAAATAAATAAATAAATAAATAAATAAATAAATAAATAAATAAATAAATAAATAAATAAATAAATAAATAAATAAATAAATAAATAAATAAATAAATAAATAAATAAATAAATAAATAAATAAATAAATAAATAAATAAATAAATAAATAAATAAATAAATAAATAAATAAATAAATAAATAAATAAATAAATAAATAAATAAATAAATAAATAAATAAATAAATAAATAAATAAATAAATAAATAAATAAATAAATAAATAAATAAATAAATAAATAAATAAATAAATAAATAAATAAATAAATAAATAAATAAATAAATAAATAAATAAATAAATAAATAAATAAATAAATAAATAAATAAATAAATAAATAAATAAATAAATAAATAAATAACATGATCATTTTCAAAAAATCCGATTTTCCTATTTTTAGTCTATAAAATAGTGTAGGCATTTCTGAATCCGAAGAACGTTTAGATAGCCTCCGCACGCCATTTTTAAGTGTCCTATTCGAGTTTGAAATTTACGCAAATGATAGTGTTGGACATGAATTCTAATTCTTTACCTTTGTTTCTTTGCTATTGAAATTTTCAGCATTTTCCTTCATTTAAAATGTACCTTGCATCGTAGTTTTGGTGCTAGACTAAATTGTCCTGGATTTTATTGTGAAATGCATTTAAGCACACATTCTTTACTCCAAAACACAAAAATTTTAATTTTTTGGGCAAAAAACCCAAAAGTCATAGCTAAAAACTTTCCGGATTCTAAAATTATCGAGACACAGAGAATTCCAGAGCAATTTCAAAATGTGGATGAATTGGGAACCTGTTGTTAAAATATTAGACCAAAATTTAAGTTATTTTGTTGCAAGGGACCATTATGGCGACTAACAAAGAATAAACATATTTGACCATGATTTGCAAACTATCAAAGTGAACTTAATAAACTTTGGGCAGTATCATATTTGTACAATGTTGTATCTTTGGTGCAAATCTTAAAGAGCTAGTTTTATTGCTTAAGGATTTCAACATTTCAGTCTTCCATATCCTTAAATAGAAATGTTTTGTATTAATTGGAGCTCAATGCATGTATTTCTATTGAAACTACAATTTAATAAATTCACGTGATGGCTGTCAAAATTGTATTTACAGTGCTGGCAACAGAAGGTATCCTTGTTTGACCCTTGATTTAGCTCTATTACTCTGTTTTAAAATCGTTCTTCCTGGAGCTATAAAATATATCAAACAGGAGCAACCGAGTTGTATAGTCCAGATGACAGTGATGAAGGACAACCTTTTAAACTGAGGGCACGTATAGGGCATCAAGGCTGAAGGAAATTTAACCCCACGGATGCATTCCCAACTCGTTGTTTATTTAGTATCAATAACGAAAGTGCTAAAATCGATTGCTCGACTGGTGAGCAACCTAGATTCTAGACTCCACTCCTCGGAGAGCGGGAATGGGGAACTGCGCATTTGCGGTAGTTTCTAGGATTTCATCAGCCTTTCTTGCAATTAACCTCCCTTAACGCAAACGGAAGTGTTCCGTTTTATGTTCACACGGCTCCTTCCTCCAGTTTGCCAGACATTCTTATTGCACTACACTCTGAAGAGAAAATTTGTAACACATTCCTGATATCGCTTAAGCTCTTTGTATGCGGTCCGTGTGCGTTTGGTACACAATCATGCATATGCTAATCCTGTAGCTTAGTCGATGGAGTATCTGCAGTTATGCAAGGGATCCCAAGTTCGATACCAGGTTGGGTAAGAAGTTTCGTCCCCAGAATATGCATGTAGGAATGAGAGCATAAAAGTGCGTGTATGATCCGATGAAGAAATCCTAAAATAAATTTAAAATAAACATGATATACGAGATAATATATTGCCTATAGGCAATATGTCGCGAAGGTCAATGGCCATCGATATAAAAAAGGTGAACTGTAAATGGAACAGTTAAAGCAGAGAACTGTGTGTTTCTTATTCACCTCAGGAGGTTTTTTTTTCAGTTTCTTTATCATGTAATTAGTAGATAATGAAGTATGTATTGCATTCCAACAAAAACCTCAGTGTCAAAATTCCACCGGAAAGATACGTTTTGAGGTTCTTAAATAAAAAATAAAAAAAGAGCTTTTAAACCTGACTCAAACTAGAACACCCCACTGAAAATCTATGGAAGGTGAGAAAGAGATACTTTAACGAACTCTGATTGGTGGAATGAAATTCATGAGTCAGATAAAGTCCAATTTGGATGAGTAGTGTAGCAAATCCAGCCTAAATATCACTTCACAAGTGGATTGTACTGGATTGTTCGGAGGGGATTCGGCACCTCGACCTCGGCGGTCCAGGACAATCGTCATCCCACCTACCATGGTCCCGAAACAGCTACGAGGCCGGTTCGGAGACCGGTGGCCGCCCCGCCCCTCAGAGTAGGGGACCCTAGGCAGGCTGGCACAACCGGCATCTCGCCATCCGGCCCTCTAGGCCTGCTCGGAGATCAAAGTCCGTCCCGCCGGAGGAGAAAGTGTGCACTCAGATCATATCATCCTGTCATACAGCGCCCAGACACCCGTCGACACTTCCACGCTGAAAGAAGAAACCACCAGATGTGAGATGATATGAAATGATAATAGAGATGAAGTGGGGGCAGGAAATTCGGGGGATGTAATTAACCTACCCAGCATTCGCCTAGCGACCCGGGAAAACCCTCGAAAGAACTCATAGATCAGGTAGGTCGACCACTGGAATCGAACCCATATTGTCCATATTGTCTCACACTAGAGAATTTTGCTATTCATTGTGTCGTTGACCACGTACGTATTAATTGAGGAAGCTACCTATTTAATTTCACTCAAACTTTCGGCAGTGAAATTTCATCAGGAATACACATTTTGTTACTTTCTGAATACAAAAAAGAAAGAAAAAAGAAAGGAAAAAAAAAAGAAAACACACAGAAACTGGTCCTTATATTGTCTGTGAAAAGTACAAGTCCAGATCCAATAGCCAGTTATATAACAATGTTGTTTCTTAAGTTCCGTGTATTCAGAGACGCGACACAATATTCAAGTAAACCCTTCCACCCAAATTAACCATCAAACGGAACATTTTTTTCAAAGTATATAACGAATTTTATTAAAATAACTATATCTTTAAGATGTTTTCTGTCAAATTAAATGTTTAACTTCACTTTTCTGAAGTAGTTTCTGTAATCTGGATTACTATTTTATAAAAATCAATCATTTCTTCCACACTAGCCTGTGTAGCCTAAGGTTTGAATGAGTAGAGCCGGACTGAAAAATTCAATGCCATAGCCGGGATTTGAACCATGGATCTCCCGGTCTCCGTCCGGTTGCTCTTAACCATTGAGCTACTATAGCCAACTTGCCGTCATGACATTAAATTCTGCAACTGACTTGTGTGTTCCCCGGTAAACCACTACAGGTTCTCATATACCTTGAGACACGCAACTTTTGTGGCGACTTATACTGTAAGTACGTAAGCCCAGGCTTCATAGTTACCACTGTTTGTTTAGGTAAATTGTTGCAAACTGTCGTAGTGTATTGTGGATGAAGGTGGTGATGATGGGTTTCTCACCTTTGGTGAAGTTCTAGCAGAATTCTTGGCTGCTCTCAAGCGATGATCTCTGCACCCAGGTTCGAGGTATCGGAACGAAACTGAGGAATTAAGGGTTTTGCTACCAATTTAAGAATAATTCCGAAATTTGTTCGAAAATATGTTTTATTTATTCTTGACGAAGAAGTATTTACAGTTATTTACAGAATGTTGTATATTATAGGATGTTTAATTTCCTAAATTGTCGAATGGTACAACTAGTGACTCGTCTTTATAACGCATGCGCCGTCAGTAAATCTTTTGTCCACTTCACTGCTGTATTCTCTCAAAACTTTGCCTTTAATAAGCTTACACTGAGCTATATCTCTATACCACTGTAGCACGGCAAAATATCTTGCAGACGCAGATTAATATAACTTAAACGTTTTCTGCAGACTTGCAGAGTGTCGCGTATAAAACACGTCTGATTCCTAAGACGGATGCTTGCAGAAGAACTGGTTTTTGCAAACATTCCAACTTCTTCCTTATTATGTTGCCATGGTTACACAAATTCTAAACTTTTATTGGTTAACGTCATAGGTTATGTAATCCCGTTCTAGAAATTAACAATGCTCATAATCTTTTACAAACCGTAACTTTTGTTGTATCATTCTCATGACCTGCTTTACTTTAAACTTACATTTCAACATAAACTGCAATCTCTCCAACTATCTTTAATACATTCATTTTAAAATAATTTAAACAAACATAAAATGTCTGCTACAAAACTAATCATTTCTTCCATACTAGCCGTGTGTAGACTAAGGTTTGGATGAGATTTGGCTCAAATCCCGGCTATGGCCTTGAATTTCGGTCCCAAATTAATGTTGTGTGTCTGGTGGAATTTTGAAGGTGTGATTCACTGGGAGTTTGTTCCAAATGGGCGGACGATTGCTGTGGATTTTCACTCTCAACAACTGGAACGAGTTCATGAAATTTTGAGACCGAGACACGCAGTATTAGTTAACCGAAGTAGAGTTCTATTGTAACAGGACAATGCAACATCCCATACTGCACGAACAAGCGTGGAAGCAATTCAGGAATTGGGAGGAATCGAGCTGCTACCACACCCACATACAGCCCTGATCTCATCAGATTATCTTTTTCGATCAATGCCTCATTTTCTATGTGGAAGAAATTGTGACAATATTGAAGCAGTGCAAGTGGGTGTCTCCGAATTCTTCGCACCAGAGACCAAAGACTGATACCATCGTGGGATAATAAACCTCGTTGAACGATGGCTCAAGACCATAGGATCTAATGTTCAACACTTTGAAAATTAGTTAATTGCTTCTCAGAACCAGTTTCAAATAAATGTTTTTCTTAAAAACCGACATTACTTATGAGATAGTATCTGTAACTAAAAACATAATTCCGGTAGCTTTGCTTTTAAAGTGTTGATAAAAAGAACTTAATAAAGGTGGCTGACTAAGTGTGATTAAATACATCTGCAGAGAAGTACTACATCAGATGTGACAACAGCATGTAGCAGCACCTAATCCAAAATGGAATTCTTGGAGGAGGAGGTTGTCCATGTATATTACTAACAATAATGATGTACGTTATTACTCTTATTGTTGTGACAATAAAAGAATAAATACCTATTGTTAATTTGAAGCCATAAAAGCTAACAAATACTGTTATCTAAATTAGTAACTAATGCATTTAAAATTGAAGAGAGGCTCTGTGCTGAAGTAATATATGTCAGAACGTGAAAGCCACAATTCAAAATAAGTAAAGAGATAGATGACATTCGTTGCATTTAAATGGCTTTTTCTACTCACACTTGCACAATATATTCTTAAAAACTCCTATTCTTCTATCTAATTCGCTATTATCGAAAGTTACATTCGCAAAAATTGTTTTATTATCTTATACTTACAATGGATGGTGAGAGTTGGTGGCCATGTGATGGCACTAAAATTCCGTTCCATTTGCATGACCGAAGGAGAGAGATAAGTGAGAGAAAGCAAATAACGAATTCCCATTTGAGAAAAGTAGAAAACGCAAGCCAATAGCAAGGATATTAACGAGATCTACATTTTTCGTGCCAAGATTCGTGCTCTTAAGATTGAAGCGATATTTCCACCTGCGCATTCTTGTATAAAAGTGAACTATTAGATATTAATTCAGGTGTTAGTAACAATGATGTATTATTCAATAGAACGTATCTGATTTTATACTAGTATTTCTAAAATGTATCACAGGAAAGCTCTTGAAAACATATACGATAAATGGTATAAAATGGTACGATCCTCGATACTGTGACTTTGTGGGTTCGTAGAATTAAAAGTCCAATTTGCCGAAATTCTAAATGTTCTTTATTTCCATAGAGATACACTGTTCAATTCTCACGTGACAACATATCAATCACCTATACAACACAGTTTCCAAGGTCAATGACCATGACAAACAGTGACAGCTGATTACATTAGCTCTCGTTACAACAACACTCTTGTTACACAACTGTCTTCACAACAACAACAACACTCTCAGCTGTTCTCTGCTTACTCACTCCGTTTACAACTAACTCTTGGAGAGTTGGCACTTCCTTAAATACCTCATTCCTAAGTTCGAGATATTTCCGGAACAATAAAGAAAACAACTTTTATCTGTCAATCGAGATATCACCAGAGCCTTCCAAACACTGAAACCCTATCTGTCAAGAAGTAGCTAGAAATGTCCATTTATCTCAGTTAGTTTGTTTCGGCAGACCTTTATCTGCATGTTATCTTTGTGTGCCGGCTCTTGGTTTTCACACCGCCCGCCTATCAGTTCGTTTTGTGTAAACAAGCCGCGCGATAGTAGATAGGGACTCGCGACAATACTTATTAGTTGCCAATAAATATAGGCGAAGTTACTAAGGAAAGTCTACTAGGTTTCCGTGAAAGTAGAGAGACAATTTCCTCAAAGCTGTTGCCACCCTTAAAACTAATAGGCCTTCCCTCTGTGTAGCGAGAGGTTTACCTTTCTGCGGGTTAGAAAAGTATGTGTTGAGGTGAAATTTGAGGCAGTCTGGCGAAGTTTCGGGTAGGGAGGAGTGCAAACCCGCAGCGGCATCAAAGTACTTTTGCATCCAGTGAAGCGTGAGGTGCATCGGACGATATTAGGAATATTCTCCTATTAAAATAAATATTATAAAGTTTCGAGGAAGTATATTTACACTCCGCGAGTGGCGCGTAATTTATTGAAAACCTGCAGACATCCGGGTAGCTCGGAAAGCTGACACTAAAGGTTTAGAAGACTTTCTTTTACAAGAACCCTGAGATAAGCGCAAATTTCCTCTCCAACCACCGCAACACTCCATAGCAACTAGCACTGATACAGATACTCGTGGAGGCGGAACCTGAGATCATAGAACCCCCTCAGCCACAACATCAACAAATACGATGAAAGGCAACAGATCGTCGCTTTGAAGCCCGATAGAACGAGGGAACTTCGAGATAACGTGACAAGAATTACTAGTTATGCGAAAGTCATTCAGGAACCCGAGGAATTCAGCTTTTATTCCAGGAAACTCGAGATATGCGTACTATTATTCATTAAAATTTCATGCGTATGTTAATTTAATCAAAATCGTTACACTTATTTTCGATAAAATCACAATTTTTTAAATATCATCCATGCAAAGGGTACTTTGGGGTGGATGATTTTCTTTTCTTTTATGTAAAATCCTCACGTAGAATCTTTGGAAGATGCTTAACCGGCTTTTGTCTTTTGAGCTATATACCGGGCCATTTTACACGTCGTCGACGAAAGTTGGGGGACTGCTTAATCCTGAGTGATTCCCTCAGTGCACTTCAGAGCCTACGGCAGTTGTACAACTACCACCTTATTGTGCAGCGTATCCAGGATGCCCTCCACATTTTACATGCTTTTGGCGTTAGCGTGGTGTGTGCATGGATCCCTGGTCACGTAGGCTTGCGGGGGAATGAAATGGGGGATTCAGCAGCCAAGACGGCTACCATGAAGCCCAGGGTTCGAGTACCATCTTTAATGCGGAGAACTGTGCAAACCTGCTAGCAGGAAGAGTGGTCCGCTCTCCGCAGCAGTAATAAACTTAGATCTGTGAAAGAACTTCCGATTCTCTGGGTTCACTCCTGTCGTTCATCTCGTCGCGAGGAGGTGAGTTTGGCTCGGTTACGTATTGGGCACTGCTTTTTTACTCATAGTTTTCTATTTAGAAAGGAGCCTGCTCCACTGTGTCCGTTTTGGAATGAAGCGTTATCTGTCCGACACGTGCTGCTAGAGTGTTTTCACCTAGCAGACCTTAGGACGTCTCTACAGCTGCCGGTCAGCTTTGCAGAAATGCTAGCGGCCGATAACAAGGTAGTGGAGAAGGTTTTTAGGTTCTTTTCTAGGTTATATTTTAGAATTTAGCGAAGAGCATTTTTTGTAGTTCGCATTTATATTTCTTTCTATTTTATTTATTTATTTTTATGTACATGTATTTTTGTAAGTTTATACACACTTGTGTGTAGTTTTAGAGCAATTTATATCTGGCTATTGCCATGACTAGTTTTTTAAAGGGCGCTGATAACCTCTGCAGTTGAGCGCCCTTATACATATATCATCATCATTTGCCTTTTGAGCTATATAGTTGACACACGGACTTACACAGAGACTTCCCCCCCCCCCCCTAAAAATCTGGTGTGTTGTACTCCCTTGACTTCCTTCAAGGACTCTTCAACAAAACATTCTTACAGAACTTATTCTCCTATCCACTTTTTGTTAAAACCGATGAAACTTAGTTACTCATTTACACAGTTAGTTGAAACAGAAGAAGAATGCAGATAATTAAAGGGATATGGAGAATATTCTAAAGCGTCAATAAAAGTTTTTGAAATGTTTTTCTCTCTGCATGAGCACGAAAAATAATGAATTAAAAATGACACTTGCATTTGAGAGCTATAAATTACTTCAAATTTCAAACCAATTACAAAATGTAACTCCAAAATTGTTATCGCCACACAAACATATATATTTTGTGCGCTTTAACAATATTTACCTTTCTAAGAAGCAGGATTTTGTGCATCTTTTATAGTTTAATAGTTGTAGAGAAGCCGTTTACAGTGTAGAAGTGTTCTCAGGCTATTCCCAGAAATTCTAGATAAACAATATACATGCTTAAATATAGGACGCTTTGATCAAAACCATTGGTGCTACGTATATAAGGTTTAGCTTGTGGTATATCCATTTTCCTCATAATCTGCATGTTGCGTCCTCGTAAGGTCCTCAACTCAAATATCAATTTTATATTTAAGCACCTTTTTCATTTTATTTCCGTGAGATGACAATGAGAGTACACTACCGCTTCTGCTTACTACAAGAATGTACTAGAGAATATAATAATTACACTATGGAAATTATCTCCTGATAATACCATATTTGCGTTTTTTAAAATCTAAAATCAATATGGTGTTCCAAATCCCCATACTTACACAATTGCATTTCACATCCTTGGACCTGGATTGCTACTGTGGTTGAAGGCTACAGCTTTTAAACATTTTCGGACAAGAACACATAAACAGATAATTTGGTTTTGTATTTAAGGCAATACATTGGTTTCTGTATTTCATACTATAGAAATTTGTGATGTTTGCACCTTGACACTGCATATACAAAATATTTTATACTTTTAAGGTCCTGCGCCGTGGTATTAGTAGTGGGTCAAAGCGATGTGCTTTGGCTCCCTACGACGGAATGCGCACGGGTTCGATCCCATCTCTGGGGGTGCGGATTTTAAGTCCTGAGTAAAGGAACGGTGCCCACTCAGCATCGTGGAGGAAATTGGGGAGCTACGCTAGGTAAGGTCTGTCTAGTCAACGCGAGTGCAGTTCGGCCGCCTTCTTTGACGAACCCTTATAATCGTTTTGCAACACACACCCTCCTTCTCCCAGACCTTTCTGCCAGGTCTCAATACGTCATGGGTATCGTACGAGGTTTCGTCTAAATAAATTGTTTTATGTCCACTATTGCGAAACTTAAGGAGGCCGCGCAAAGTGCAGTGCCCATAAGGAAAATAACAAATTTCTTGCAAATGTGCAACCAATTCGTCTAAGGTGGGCGCTCTTCCTTTTGCATAGAATCTATAAATTTCTCGGTGAATCAAGTCAAATGTGAAATTATAGAAAAGTTAGAGAAACGTTTCCTTTTGTTTTCACACTTGATCGGCGTCTTTGGTATTCCATTCGTCACAATTTTTCTTACTCTATTTCTGTGAATACCCAGAATTTATCATCAGGTTCATTGCATGACCTCTTACCAAGATTATTTTTCAGCACATTTTTATATGTGTTCAAAACAAGCGCTTGAATTTGCTTAGAAAGAGTTCCCGTTATAACTCTGTTTTTTGAGGCTTCTCCAGTAACATAACTCGGCCCAGCAACACTATCCAATTCTTTCACACTATTGTCTTCACTTCTATTATTTTCACTTGACTGAAAGTTATCTTCTACTTCATTTGCATTCACCACCCCATTTCCCTCCCATGGTCTCCACATCGTGACACACAACGAATTTCTGCATGTAATGAAACAGATCAACTGGAAGTTGGAACTTTGGCAACTGAGACTCCACGTGGAGTAAACATACAACTGTCATTTACAGAAAATCAGGGTTGCTATTTGTCCTCAACGACAGTGTTCCATTTCTGAAGTGTGGAGATAGCTTTATGACGGTCATTAGTGGGCGGTAGGGTCCGTCTCCTTTGAGACGCAACTGCACTCGCGTTGACTAGACAGACTTTAATGAACCCGGTCTAGAAAACAAACTTTGTGGCTGGGCGTGCTGTGATGCCGACCACATCTCCTCCCCGTATCGGTTGGATAATCGCCTTAGGTATGTGGGCGTGACGCCAGCAGTCGGGTTGGCAGGCTCTTACGCGATGGGTTACGTTTATGTAATAGTTTAATGAACACGGACATGTTATGGAAATTTCAATTTTTACATTTTCAGATCTTCAGCTCTTCCTCTATGAGTGCAATTAATACCAATATATAATATTGAAAAATGTCATAGAATTCGGATGAGTGACTTCTGAGTTTTTGGAAATTCGGTTATAATTCTTCATTAAGTGAGTGTGTTGAAATTTGTTATATCTTCTGGCACCCAAGTACACATTAAATTATACCAAACGCTGATCTTTTCTATCTAAACAATATAAGATTCTTAGTGGGGAGCGAATAATGCATGTAGGGGGTATGTACAACGGATGCATTTCATTTTGCAAGCATCTGCACATAATGGTTTCAATTGATAGCTCATTGTATAGGAATTATGGAGGAGAGAATTGAATTACTATACAAATTCTCTGTAGTTTATGATAAATGCACAGCTAAGGATAATTTCTTCAGGGTTCCCCTTTTTGGAACTGAAGGATACTAAAGTGAGAGAACCTTTTACCCTGCTTAGCTATATTGGTACCATGAGAAACCACCCACTTTCTTATCCATTCTTTCGTCCACCAGGCATTCATCTATTTATTCATCTATCAATCCAATCATCCATCCATCCAACTTCTCTTGTCTTAACTTCATGATTTGCATATCTCCATTCTTCCATGTTCTTGGAGCTTGTCCTTTTCGTGTCCTTGTTGGTAACCAAAAAGCAATCTGGAAATCTGTCTTTCTCGATTGAGCAGCATATGTCCACATCATACTTAACCCTTTCTTGGTATATCCTATGTGATTTTTTTCTTTTCGAAGGGGATTCGGCACTGCGAGCAGTCTTGGTCTAGTGTACCTTATGCCCCCAACCCCCAATGGGACTTCCTCGGGAGGAAGGATGAGGCGAGAGGAGAGAGGACGGCCGTCCCAAGGAGTCACTACAGTGAAGAGGGCAGGGTCCCTAATCTGTATATAAATTTTTTGCCTCATTATATCATTTCTAATTTTGTATATTCTAGATATTCTAGCTGAACGTTGTCATTAATCAATTTCCATTTCTTTTATTTACAAATATTTTTATGTACCATATTTTCAAACTATATAAATGGTATGGTTTCAACAATATAGTAGTAAATTATCTTCTTGTTTCTTCTGTTTCTCCATAATAATCATTCAAGTGTGAGATAATAGTTTCTTTTTTTCTTATTCACGTTTAGAAGCACTTCCTCCGTCACCTGTAATTGTTGACACATTGGGATATTTCTGTCTTATTGTTCTAATGTGCATTTTTCATCCGTTCAAAAATGTTATTCTTTTTCAGCCTATTGTTATCTGTATGACATTTTACAAATGCATTTAAATTTGGTTTTGGTTTAAGCTGGTTTAGGGTAGAGTTCAAACAAGAAATGGTTTTCTTAAAGCTTGTTGAGGAGGTCTAGGCAAGATTATATATATATAAATTAAACCTCTTTCTGGCAGGTTTAAAGAATGGCATACATTTGAAATAGGATACATAATATTCACAATTTCCACGTGAATAAGAGATTACTGCTTCCTTTACAACTTATTCCATTTCACCAGAAATTTTATAGGGGAAAGGTACCAATGTACCAAACATAGTATAGGTTTAACGGGGGCGGCGATTGCTGTGCAGTAGCGTGAGGTTCGTATTTGGGAACACCGGGTTCGTTTACTGTTTACTGCTCATTCTAAACTTGATTTTACTTGATTTACCTTGGTTGGTAGACGAATGGTGAAGTGATTTATAGTCTATCACGATTTCGTTTGCTAATTTCTCTGTAATTTCGTGATACTTATAGATTTTCTGGCATACATAAGCATTTGGATAGATGGGGCGGTTGCTTGCTCAAAGAAAAGAAGGAGTAGTTCTCGAGCTCACTAAAGGGCTGCTTGGTTAACGGGTCGTTCATCCGCCTGTGACAAAATAAAACATTTTTCCCTCAACATTATTATTGTTTGCAGGAACACCTTAATGATATTCAGATTACCCAAATGCTTAAACTTAACAAAATATTTTATCTACAGGATCAATAACCTCATTTATGTATATTCATTTTTACACTGCTAAGTACCTGCAGTAGGGGGAAGGGTCTTCGGACCTAGAATTAGCACTTCTCTGTGGGTTTCGGTTGTTTTGTTTCATCCCTTCTTCTGTGGGGTGGTAGCCACAATGGATATATGAACATAGCTCAAAGGGCACGAGGTGTCCCCCTCCGCAGTTATAACACCTGTAGTGTTTTGAGTTCAGCGTCTTCCAAGAACGCGAAGTGAACATTAGGAAAATCCGCATCTTCAACTGCTGTTTATCTAGAGAATAAAATATAATTAGACAAAACAGATGTACATTTTGAAAATTTGTTATTGCATTTATTTTATTAATAAATATCATAACGATGTATAGTTTAATCAACTTAGCGTAGTTAAGAAGCAAGTTTCATTTTAATTGCAAGATAACAATGCCGATGCTACTCCAGTTATTTTATGGAAAATATCGTAATTAATTAGCAGAGAATAGAAGATTCTGGCCCTTCTTTGTTTTAAACTCTGAGCCGAGTTTGCAATTATTTTCAGCTTACAGGTGGATTAGAAAACGTAGGCTTTCACTGCAGGAGTCAATATAATTAGAAGTTATTTCAGGTGAATGTTTGGAAGCTGTGCAGCAGCACAAACAAATTAGGGACGAAAATCCCGCTCAGAAATAACGAGTTGTTTTGTTTGCAGACGTGTACATATCTCGGAGAAGACACTGAGCTACTTGAACGGCGAGTTTGAAGTGGAGCCTGCCCTAGGAGAGAAAAGAGAAGAGACGCTTCGGATGGCAGGCATTAAGACCTTCTTCATCGTCAAGGCATTAAAACCGGTAAGTCTTGTTACTTGTCTCTTTGGCTTTAGTCAACAACATCAAGTCTATAAATCATCTATTTTCCTACGTTTTGGTATGTATTCTCTTCGAGCCATGTTTAAGTTGGGTTTGTTGTGAGTTAAATTCCTAATAAAATCGTCACAAGTTTCTTATTGCTTGAATTTTAATAGTAATTTACGCAACATACACTCTACTTATGGCTCGACTGAGTGCAACTATTTTCAGGAGTGTTATATTAACATTATGCACGTGCTGGATACAAAACTTTGAACAATCTCAATGTTATCAATTATACGACATAAGTTATAAGATAATTAGGCAAGCACAACTCACCTGACTGCAACTTGATATAATGTGAGGTAAATTCTTTCCCTTCATTTCATATGCCGTACTGAATCGATAGGCAAATCAGCAACTTGCATGCATTCTTTTCCTAAGGGGGAACTAAGCAGGCGTTACGGCGTGATTTAGATCTATATCAGTAGGTACAGTATGGTAAGCAGTTAAAAACTTAGATATTCATTATCACTATTACACGTAAAAGTGTATAGAGGGTTGTACGGATTCGTTGTCCAGGAACAAATTGTCACAAAATGGTTTCCTCTTCTCCCTGAAACCAAAACAATTTGGAATACCGGTATGACGATTTTGGGCTGAGCTTCATCAATCTCCTTTTTTACTTTATCCGTAGTATATCACTTATCGTGTTGTTAGGGGATTCCTGTTCCTCTATCCCTTAAAGTCGGGTTTAAGGAACCGAAGCTTTGGATCTGATAGAGAACCAGGATGCGGGATAAGCCCGATGCCTGGTGTGAGGGTGAGAGGAAGAGGATGATAGTATGAGGGCGATAGAGAAGGTGATGATGGAGCAATTGGCAGAATGATGACAAGGAAACCAGAAATCGCCGCGTTGTTCAGCACAGTCTCACTTTGTATTTGCCTGGGATCGAAGCTTTGGTGAGAGTCGAGCGGTCCAGCCACTCGACCACGGCGCGGCCCACTTTATCAATCAGCTTCTGTAATAGATCCTAAATACATTAATGTATTCATTTTTATCAATTATTTCTTCCGCTTCAAACTCCAGATTTTCTCCATCTTCCACATTTTCTGTTAGATACTATTATTTTCTTAATTTATAATTTTAATTCTCATTTCTGATAAGTAAACCATCCTCGCTACCTTACATTATTGTAACATGGTCATCTGTAAAAGATAAATAATGTGATGTCTTTTTATTAATTTTCATAACGTAAATTTATATTTTAAAGAACAAAACGGTTAAACAGCATCCTTGTAACATTTCGTTTATTGTATAATATTTTTGTGATAAACAATTTCTGTTTTGATTTCACACCTGTTATCTGAACAAATGAAACTTGGATTTTCCAATGTCTCTAAATTTTAAAATAATAATTGTTTTTTCTAATAGGGGTGGTCATTCTTTTTGTTATTGTTTTTCTTTTTTCCCCTCTCTTGTCGTTGTAAAGAGAACGGAGTTTCAAAGGCAGCGCATAGCAAACGGAAATGTTAGTACTACTTAATTCTAGTACATTCCCATATTTCCGTTGTATGTATAAGAAATTTGTAATAAGAACACTTCTGTGAAGAAGATAGTAGATGGGGTAGATAGAAGGATAAATATTTAAAAAGAAAAGTGTATGCGAGTGAACAGACAAAGTCATGTGAGGGCAAATCGTAATTTTTTTCACCTGATTCCAGTTCAGCCCAAATAATATGGGTAAGCCAAACTCAAAATTCCATAGAGTAAACATTATCTAAGTGTATTAATGGCATACTTTAAAATTGTTTGTTGCTCTCCGATTATTTCTATCAGTTAAAACCTGCAGAGATCCTTTCACTAAAAAGCCAACCTCCTTTTTTATTGATGCTATACATTTGCTACAAGCCGTTCTAAAATAAGGTTGCTGTATCTTTTCTTTATCCTAAGTTTTTTTTTTTATTTCTTGTTTTTTATTTTTTGTTCCTTTTGTTTTTGTTTTTTCAACTTCTTATTTATTATTTTTAAAGGATGGGAACAGGTACAGGGTAAGGCGTTTAGCGAATTTCTGGTTTTATTGGCTTGTACTGTATGACAATATGAAGTGTTCTATTTGCTTAAACGGGTATTAGATCTGCATTTGTTCCAAGTGATAAATGTATGGCTCTAGAGAACACAAGGTTTTCTTCCGTAGCATCATGGAACTAATATGCCGTGCTCTGGTTCGAAAACGAGAAATTTAAAACTTGGCTGTCTTTTTTCCCGTTCTCCTAACACTAGAAAGTTTCCCGTTAATTATAAATATAATTGATTTTGTCGCTCACAGGTGATGCGTCATATTTGTATGACAGTATGAGTTTGATTTCCCAAATCCATTTTCATGAATGCAGAAATGCCACACACGTTCTTAAGAAGTCGTTTCTCTCTATTGCTCCGGTCACGAAAGTCATTCATTCCGTAAAACTTGCAGAAACAGAACTGTTTTTTCCCATCAACTTGCATTCGTACAATTACTGTTGCATACTTCAGTACAAACCTATATTATTTTGAATAAGTTACAGCCTCAAACTACGGTCTATGGCACGCAAGAAGTCCATATGACATGCTCTTCATAACTTTGAATGATATTCCTGATTTTTCTATGCGTTGTGAGTCACTTTTTGGTAATTCTCTGGCAGTGTGAATATAATCATAATTTCAGTGTCGGATTGTTCATTTTGTAGCCCAATCGTCGATAATACGAGGTAGGGTAATGGATTCCAATAACTATTCGAAATCGGTAGAGGAAACATTCGCTTAGGAGAAACGGGCAAAATATGAAATTGCATATTCTAAACTAGGGTTTAGTAAACTACCTGATACCGCCCTGCAAGCTATTTTTTTTAGCCTGCCAACAGAATTTTAAAAAATCTGGCGTAGTACGCACACACACATGACTATCTACTATAACCCTCATATCTGTGAAGCAAATAAGTTGGCGAGCAAAGAGCCCCGCGTTGACGCTACAGTTTGATATAATGTTTAGCTCAGGGTAAAGCAATGAGGTTTCTCACAGGGTATGCCTGAGCATGTATGAGAAGGATAGTTTTAATGACACTGGAATGCCCGTTTCAAACTGGTTTAATGATTGCTTCTTTTTATCAGAACATCGAACTTGAAGTTGCCGACCAAGGATTACCAATATCACTGTTCAGAGAGACTGAAGGTGGAATGATTATTACTCGATAAACTTAATACGTTCTTCACGTACATATGAACCGACAAATACGTTCTCCTATCACTTCTGGTCTGCCTTCGACCAAGACAGAAGAAGATGACTGCCCTAATCGGCATCACCCCGAAGACTGAATGACCACAGCTGCGCGTGGGTGTATGTGTGACTTTCACTCTCTCGAAACCTTCTTCTCACACAAAGATTCCCTTTGTAACAATCTTGTCCCTTGTGATAATGCTCATGCCATTAAGGGTACAAATAATGCCTTATTCACAAAGTCAAGTGCTACCCTTTAGAACTCTGCTAAGGACACTGTTTCTTACATTTCTTTTTGTTAAAACAACTATTCAATCCCGTTGCTATTCAACTCGACTGCACCTGCACGCGTTCCACACAAATATACATTTCTTTGAAATCCATCATGATTCTTTACTTATGGCAATCCTTTAATTTCGGTATCATCTGCAAATACATGGGTCGTTTAAATATTAGTGGCAACACTTCCTGCATTTGGCGCTATCAGCAGTTAACCATGTAAGCTGATAACTGTGGAAAATAAGAACATCTAATGTTTGTTAGCTGTAAGTTTGAAGACAATAATTTTATTTAATAAGACATTTTAGTAAGTTTAACTGTAAACTGTTATCTTTAGTGCTCTAAATATGTTGGTTGCAAGAAGTATTGTGACTTTGTGGCTTCGTGAAATGAAAAGTCCAATTTCACCACTCAAAAATGTTCTTTATTTCCACCGACTTACAGTTTAACACTTGCCAATTACACAGAATTACGTGCTGCACACAATTACACTTCACCAGTTCGTCCGTTACAATTTCACTTGTCCTCGCGATTACGTAAACTCCGATACACATACACAGTTACGTACAGTCTTCCGTTGCACAATCTTCTCGTTCATTAACGCGTCACTGACTAACTCTTACACCAAGAACTGCGACTGTCTCCTCACTGACTCCTCGTGCACGACGTGTAGCTTATATAGGGTACGCTTGCCGATCTCGAAGGTTCTCCAGTAGATGAAAGATCCCGTAATTTCGAGAACACAGGTGGAACAGAAACAGACGGCACAATGATGTTTTTCTCCCGGCCATCGCCTGTCACCACTATAAGACAAACGAGGGGAGGGCGTGGCTAACATGGACCTCCCTTGCTGTCCGCTCCCAGCTGCTTCTATAGGGTGTTCCAACGCTCGCGTGACACTGCTCCCTCCTCAAAGCTGTTCGTCTCGAACAGCACCATCGTAGCGTGCCAGGCGGTCCAGGTGCACCACCAGCATCTGCTCGTAGTCTCAGCCAGAAGTAGCGCTGCCGTAGTTTGTCAATCGTTCGGTTCGCTCCCAGGTGTCCTCCCGAAGTACCGGCGTGCAATTCTTCCAGGACTTCCGGGACCTTACTCCGGGGAAGTACCAACTGCTCTCTCTGCGTCTTCCCATCGGGTGATTCCCATACCCGGAACAGCACGCCCTCTCTGGTCTTCAACGAGTCCCATTGGGCCCAGTACGACCTGTAGGTTGCGCTCCTCAGTGCGATGTCCTCCCAGGTTGGTCTCGTCCCTGCCTCCACTTCCCTCAAGAGTGGCCCCAAGTCTGCGTCCGCCAGCTGCTCCCTCCTCAGGCCTGCGCTATCCCAGCCTTCAGCAGGCACTGCCACAACTACTCGGACTGCTGCGGCACGCTCCTTCTCTTCCACTCTTGTGCACTGGCCGCACTCTTCTGGACAGGGTCTTCGGGACATGGCGTCTGCGTTACCGTGGCTCTTCCCTCTACGATGTTCCGAGGTGAAGTCGTACTCCTGCAGCCTCTGGACCCAACATGCCCTCTGGCCTTCCAGGTTCTTAAAGCTCAATAGCCAGGTTAGGGCGAAATGGTCAGTCCTCAGGTGGAATGGCTGACCGTACAGGTGCTTATGGAAGTGCTCCAAGGTCTTTACTACTGCCAATAATTCTCGTCGGGTGACGCAGTAGTTCTTCTCCGCCTTGGATAGCGTCTTGCTGTAGTAGGCTATCACCCGCTCATGGCCGTCCTGGATCTGCGACAGGACACCTCCAATGCAATGGTCGCTGGCGTCGGTGTCCACAATGAAGGCGCCACCCGGTTGTGGGAAACCCAAAATTGGAGCACTGCACAGGGTCTCCTTTAGGTGCTGGAAAGCGTTTTCGGCGTCCTCTGTCCACACATAAGGCCGGTGTTCCTCCATCAGGCGCGTGAGGGGTTTGCGATGTTGTCGGCCCTTTCCTCTAAATCATTAAGGCGGTCATCTACTTGACCCATCCGCTTGCCCAGATTCGTGACGTCATCCCTCACGCCGGCCAACCGTTCCTCAAACTTGGCGGCGAGGGCCTCGTTCGCAACCTTCATTTCTTCCATCTTCTCCGTGAGGTTACCGTTAGCCGTCATCATTTCTTCCAGCTTTGCGGCCAGGTTGTTATTTGCCGCTTCTATTTTTGTTGTTAATTCGGCCTTCATTTCTTCCATCTTCCCGGTGATGTTGTCGTTGGCCGTCTTCATTTGTTTCAGTTCCGCGGCCAGGTTGTTATTTGTAGTCTCCAGCTTCGCGGCCAGGCTGTTATTTGCCGCTTCCGTGTTTGTTGTTAATTCGGCCTTCATTTCTTCCATCTTCTCGGTGATGTTGCCGTTGGCCGTCTTCATTTCTGTCAGTTCCGCCTTCATTTCCATCATCTTCTCCAAAATCTTTTCCAATGCCGCGTCCATGGCTGTAATGTTCGGTGCTGTTTTCATCCCACTCCTGACACCAGTGTGACTTTGTGGGTTCGTGAAATGAAAAGTCCAATTTCACCACTCAAAAATGTTCTTTATTTCCACCGACTTACAGTTTAACACTTGCCAATTACACAGAATTACGTGCTGCACACAATTACACTTCACCAGTTCGTCCGTTACAATTTCACTTGTCCTCGCGATTACGTAAACTCCGATACACATACACAGTTACGTACAGTCTTCCGTTGCACAATCTTCTCGTTCATTAACGCGTCACTGACTAACTCTTACACCAAGAACTGCGACTGTCTCCTCACTGACTCCTCGTGCACGACGTGTAGCTTATATAGGGTACGCTTGCCGATCTCGAAGGTTCTCCAGTAGATGAAAGATCCCGTAATTTCGAGAACACAGGTGGAACAGAAACAGACGGCACAATGATGTTTTTCTCCCGGCCATCGCCTGTCACCACTATAAGACAAACGAGGGGAGGGCGTGGCTAACACGGACCTCCCTTGCTGTCCGCTCCCAGCTGCTTCTATAGGGTGTTCCAACGTTCGCGTGACAGTATCAATGCTCGACAGAGCCATACGGAATTTTTGGAGGCTTGTTGTAGACAGACTTTATCATATCTTACCGTGGCTAGCTGGGCGAATGCATTTCGTAGAGGAAGGGAAGACGTTCATCAAAATCGTAGAGCTGGCAGACCGCAATCAGCAAGTGATGATGTGCATGTGAATGCTGTTAGAGCACTGCTGGAAGAACATCGTTGTTGGATTTATATTGAACTAGCAAGGGAAGTTAGAATTGCTCCTGGTACGATTCTGTACATATTTAAGAAGTTAAAGATGAGGAAAATGTGCGCTCGATGACTTCCACACAATCTCACAGAGGAAACAATGTGGCAGAGGATGGAAACAGCAAGATTAAACTTAGAACGCTATGAACGTCAAGGCGAACGTTTTCTTCGACGTATCATAACATTAGATGAAACCTGGGTTTGATGCTTCCAGCCAAAATTGAAGAGACAATCAAATGAGTGGCGGCATATTGAGTCACCATGGCCAAAAAAGTATCGACCAGACCAGGATCGACTTAAAGTCATGTTCATGGTTACTTATGATATTGACGGTGTTTTTATCACTCATTCAGTTTCTTAAGGAAATCGCATGAATGGTGCATATTACAGTCACAGCTGGGCGTCGTAAACGTCCAAATTTCCCGATTTCTTCTCCCATTGTGTTACATGATGGTACTCGCTCTCACACGCCTGCCCCTGTTGTTAATTTACTTCGCAGATGGAACTGGGAAATTCTGCAGCATGCTCCATACTCCCCCGATATGAGCCCATATGATTTCGACCTTTTTCCGAAAATTAAATTACCACTTAGAGTTCGCTTTACAACCAGACAGGCATTATGGCAGCATTAAAGCAGTCTTTTCGAATATTAAGACAACAAGACACTGTGAATGGCATCCGTCGGCTCCCTGGTGTGTGTAGGCGAGTTCTTCATGTTGAAGGGGATTACTTCTAAGCACTGTAATAATGTGACTGCTCCAAAAATGTTTTATTGGTTAATTGAAATGTTGCCACTAATTGTTGAATGACCAAAGTAGTTCTTACAGTGGCTCATTCTTCTAGCTCCTTCGTATTACTCAAGACAAATGTTTACAGATACTTTATTACTACATACTTCATTTACGTATAAAGATTTTTTTTGTAATTTACGTCCTTTAACTTTTTAAGTCATATCGGACGATGAATGGAATGGGTAAAATGATGCTCAAATGGGCCCAGGGTATCTGGAGCTTAGAGTTACCTGACATTCGTCTTTTAGGAAAAGGGAAAACGCCGGAATAAACGTTAACCAGGTAACTCGCCCTGACCGAGATTCGAACTGGGAACCTTTTGAACATGAAGCAGACATGCTACCATCTACGCCACCGAGGCGGGATATAAAGATTATACGAGTAAAATTGTTAAATATTTTAAGAGCGAGTCGTTATGTAATGGCCTTGAAATTCAGTCTTCTTAAAATGTACAAGAGTGAAAGAAAGAAAAAAAAAACGGAATAGACATTTATAATTTCAGAAGTGTACCTAGGTAGTGGAAAGTTCAAAATAATAACAAGCAATACCTCGAAATTTGCTAACTGCAAAATAAATGCGACAAATTGTGCGCTTTAATGAGATCTAACTTCATTTTTTGTGTTAAGATTTTATCCAAATCTTGTGGTTTATCATCTGCGCAAAGGCCACTCAGAGTGAAGCAGAATTTAATGGGCTATTCCCAGAAATATCAAGATGATATGCTATGAAAATATATTGAGCATTTTCTATTTTAATCAATAGAATTAGTCCCTTCTCCATAAGGTTGATTTTGCATTGGCATCCATTGTAAAAATTATCTTTTCATTTGCATACGTATTGTTTTTTTCTTCCAAGTTTCCCATTTTTTCTCCAAATAAACATCTATACTGTCTTTATACTGATAATATTGATTGCAGACAATATTACTAAATCGCTCAAATATCATTTCTATGCATATAATTTGTTTTCAAGGTAAGATTATATCGAATCCAAGTCTTTACATTTACTCTTGCTGATGGTGAGTGACAACAGCAAAGCCCGCCGGGGAATACAGCAGTTTCAACGTTGGCTACCCTCATCGTGCGCAGATACTCTGCTCCCTGGCGGAATACACGGTATGAATAGTACGTGTATCAACAACAGATGGCATAACTGACATTTAGTCGCCCGCTTTAAGGAAAACAAGCAGAAATAGAGCGTGTTGGGGAAAATATAAATAAAGTTATATATTTTTAATTCAATCGTTGATTTGCAGCTCAACAGTAAGCTAAACGAAGTAAATTGTCACAATGTTCTCAATTATAACGAAACAAATATCAGCCTGAGCAGGTATTAAAGTCTGTGCATACAAGTCTAAGTATAGGGCTTATAGGGCTTAGCTGTTGCATTTCTTGTTTTATCGTCTCAATTTTTGTAGGCGGATCAGACTGTATAGTCTTGATCCAGCCGTAATAAACACCATCCACACAAACACTGCCGGCCTCATACCCGCGGTCGTTGGAGCGTATGTCTCCAGCGCTCCGCCGCGAAGAGGGTCGCGGGTTCGAGTCCCTCCTTGAGCATGGGTGCCTTTGTGTATAGTGTATACGTGTGAAACTAAAGAAAACAGATAGTAAGATAAACGGAAACAATAAAAAACGGTTAAATAAGGAAAACAATTACATATATACATACGTACATACCCGCGTGCATTCCAACTTTTTGGAAGGGAACCTTCAGGCAGTCTCGAAACTCCATTTCTGATGAAATCTGTGTTCTTAAATTTTGGATGGAATATAATAATTCTACTTACTGTAATCATACAGAAAAGAAAGCAAAAGAAAAATGCGCCTGTATTGGCCAGATTCATTAATTTAAAAATTTTGAGCGATTACATAAATTTGTGTTCCGGTTATAAGTTCATATACGTTGTAAATTACTTACTGAACGACAAACCGAAGAAGGTTAATTTGTTTGGTTTTTTCAAAACTGTCTGAAGTGTGACTCATTTCCGGGATTGAATCACTTTGCAGAAAAATTAACGAGCGTTCTTTTCAACGTATATCTGTTAAAATGTGTTTTGTTTTAAGCTAAATACCAAAATATAGGTTTACTATGACTAATGAACAATTGGAGTGCCTTCTGATGATAGATAGCGCAAAGTTCGAGCTACAAACGTCTACAACTGTAGCATAGAAAAGCCACTTTTTATTGAATTTAGGGTTAATGGAGCTCTTAAAACTGAATAAATGATAACATAAAGGGACCTCGTTATAGAAGCGACTTGGCCACTTCTGAAAGACTGAACTACGCAAATGCAATATGATGAAAAAGACGACTAAGTTTACTTTTAGGTCCAATAAGACTATTAAAACTGAATAAATAGTAACACCAAGGGACATCGTAATGAAAAGGCTTGGCCATTTGGAAAGGGCTAACAATCGCAAGTGAAGTACATGAAAAAAGAAAATGTAGGTTGCTTTCAGGCTTAATAAGGATATTAAAAATGAAGAAATAATATCAAACACAATTCGTGCTTCTTCACCCTGTGAAAAATAAGACAAAAACTGAAGATAATCTGTCCTTGTATTCGGGGTTTTATTTCGGTCATGAAAAAAGTACAGGAGTTATTAAAATGGCAATCTTCACTATTAACATCAGCTCTTCGTATGGAGTAGTCCATTTTAAAATTCGACTGATATTGCGACTAAGGTCTTCACAGCAATAAAGTGAAACCAACTCTTATCAGGTATTTTGTTCTGCATGGGGAAGATGATGTGCTTGATTAGCTTAAGTTGGATATTAATCCGTTTGCAGCGGTTCGTTGCGCATGGGGAGACGGAAGAAGTGTTGGTGATAACGTGATGATTACCTCTTTGAACCGCCTGCGGTGCCGTATGTAGTAAAAGCGGGCGTTAAACACTACACATTCATTTTACCTCTTTGGCGATCTTATAGTCAGATCCTGGATGTTTCTCGACTCCTGTCGTCCCTGCGACTGTAAGCGATCTTACCTCCGGGCGTGGTCTCGGTGGAGGCGAAAATTATTGATTAATGATGACTATAAATAATTCTTTACTTGGGAAAATGATTTAATTCCTATAAAACATTTCTTTTCACAGATAAAAGTTATATTAGTGAAGTTGTACATTTACAAATAATGCTTGATGCATTAATTACTTAATCTTCTCTTGCACATACGCCAATCATACATCTAAACGCACAAACAAAATTCTCTGCACAATTTCAGAGAGACACTAGAACACATTTTTACTCTCCGAAGGTCACAAGCAGAAAGACGCTTCAACAGTTAATTTTTCCTTCTTCATC
This sequence comes from Mantis religiosa, assembly GCA_030765055.1. Classification (NCBI taxonomy): domain Eukaryota; kingdom Metazoa; phylum Arthropoda; class Insecta; order Mantodea; family Mantidae; genus Mantis; species Mantis religiosa. Next base: position 47,208 of record JAUKNK010000402.1, read on the forward strand.
GTACACGTTGCTCTCAAGACCAAAATAAACTTATCTTCTAGTGGTCTACGTCACACATATTACGTAATGTCATTTTTACAACCACCGATAACAAAATTATTACATATCACATTTATATTGCATTATCTCATGACCTATTGAATTTCATACTTTCATTTCCATACATATTAACCTTTCCATGACAAATCCATATTAATTTTAAAATTTAAACATGAAATAACCGCTTTAAGTTCCTACTGTTGGAATCAGGATAGCAGTGAAATCTGCTCTAGCCATCTAGCATTTAGCATCTACCTAACAAGTGGCAATGATAGATCATCAACAGAACGAGATTTGAGGGAGATAACAAAGTTTTATCTTACTGTATTTTAATTGGTAACAAATCTAGAAGAGAGAAATTTATTTTCACTTTCTCTAAGACTATACTCCGTTAAACTTTTTATTTCGTGTGGATTACATTTTATAGCTTAAATCATTAATAAACCAGAACCGCGTTCTTTCCTTTCTCAATAATGACGGGGAAAAATCACTCAATCACACACAAACACACACAAACACACACACACACACACACACAAACACACAATGCGCTCGTCAATATCCAACCTTTGTTCACTTTGAGTATTTCTGTCTCTAACTCCAGTCTAAGCAGTGAACTACTGACCATGTCTTCAGTGCTTGCCCACTTGGATTCTGCAACTCAGTGGCCGGCAAATCAGGGTACGCTATCCCATTTTAGATTTGACTTCGTTGCAGGGATATTTGAGCCCAAATACTATAATTTAACCAACTTATTGTATTCCTATGTATCCCTTTAAATTAGTGCATTCTACCGTATATACTCCAAAACCTAAGAGTAGCATTCCCATAAGACATTAAAGGAAAAATAATTGATCATTTGCTTATCACCTATTTAATTATATCATTCAATAATATGTAGGTGTGGATTTTAGTTCAATAAAACACTGTATTTGAAAACTAATCTGATCTGTGCATCCTGTTTTATTATCTAACTTTAACGTTGATCCCATTATGAAATGATTGGCGATAAGTATGTGTACGTATTTGCAGTATATAAAAATAATCACATTTCGTAATATTTTGAAACGACCCTCATATTCTCTGATATTATGTTTATATTTCTTCATATTTTATAAGATTTTTTATTCTTTCGCCTTTAAAATTATGTCCATTAGTATGGAATCAAAGCTTTCCTTATATTCCACTTGGGCTGTTTTCTTAAACTGCATGTAGAAGACTCTAAAACAAGATAGGCGCAGGCTGGCTCCGTAGATCAATCGGTGGAGCACCTACCTGCCGTGCGAGGGGTCCCGGGTTCGATTCCGGGCTTGGGGTGGGGATTTACGAGTTAACACAATCGCCAATAGGTGATATGTTCCAAAAGGAAAACGGGGGAGGACAGGTGCGTAGTGTTCCGTCGTTTATTTTATTACTAAATTCGTTTCGTTTTAAAATAAATTATATATAACTATATTTTGGGATATTTTTCTCACATTAGCATATCTTGGGAAAGGATTTCAAAATTTGGCATTTTTTCCTCATTATTGCCTGTCTTTAGTTCGCTGCCGCTGTAGCGTGTTGGTAGCATATCTGCCTTACATTCAAAAGGTCTCCAGTTCAATTTTCGGTCAGGGTGAGTTATTTTGATAGGGGTTCTCCCATATCCTGAAATATAAATATTGGGTAACTCTTAGCTCTATAGACCTTGGGCTCATTTGAGAATATTTTTCATCCATTTGATTAATCGCCCTGTATGACTTAACGGTGGAGGGCGTCAATTAAAAAAAGTCTCTACTTATTAGTGCGACGTTCATTAGCAGTCCATGCATCTTATTGATTCTAAAGACGAGTGATGTCGGGATAGAATCGTTCTCCAACAACCTTTGACATGTCTTCCAGGGACATGTTTTGTTTCTAGATAATTAATATACCTAGGTTATAATGTAACTTGTTTCGCTTCGAATTCGTTCAAAGCAAGCTGCGAATTGTGCAATGGGAACGACTCTTACTAGCCTGAGAATCATATGATTTTCCGTTCTAAGTTAGACATTAACTATCATATCATGTTTAACTTAATTTAGCGCATATCATTGGTCATAACACTGGTTATTTAAAATATACAACACATCTAAATTACAGATAGAATATAGTAAATAAGAACTACAAATATATCCAACTCGCACCCAAAATCACTTAAGTTTTACAATGGTCGTTCTAAGCGTCAACAATAAGCAATGAGGCTTTGGGAGAATCTCTCCCATTGAAGTTAATCAAATGAAAGTTTATTGCCAATTTTGAGATCACGTAAACTATATTTGTACTTTGCTTTTCTAATCAGATCAAAGCTCGCATACTATTATTATTATTATTATTATTATTATTATTATTATTATTATTATTATTATTATTATTATTATTATTATTATTATTATTATTATTATTATTATTATTATTATTATTATTATTATTATTATTATTATTATTATTATTATTATTATTATTATTATTATTATTATTATTATTATTATTATTATTATTATTATTATTATTATTATTATTATTATTATTATTATTATTATTATTATTATTATTATTATTATTATTATTATTATTATTATTATTATTATTATTATTATTATTATTATTATTATTATTATTATTATTATTATTATTATTATTATTATTATTATTATTATTATTATTATTATTATTATTATTATTATTATTATTATTATTATTATTATTATTATTATTATTATTATTATTATTATTATTATTATTATTATTATTATTATTATTATTAATTATTATTGAATATCCTTTGCTTGCACACTTAAAAGCACTTTTTCCTGAGTGTAAGCATCAGTATTGCTGTTTACTAAGGAAACAAGGAAGCATCGCTCTCATTTTTCAATCAGCATTTTGATTCCTCAAATAAGAATGGGATCCAAAAAGGTGCAATCCCGCTCATGGATATTTGGGAAATTGTATTTATGAAAATCAATTGGAAAAACGGAATTTCTGTGAATGCAGAACATACAACAAACTACAATACAATACTCGTCCGTTTTAGGTGGTAAATTCATATAGTTTATTACATGTTCCACCACCACTTTTTCAACAAAATAACTAATATGAAGAAATTGCTTTTATATACATTAATTTTGAACAGTGCATTAGAAAAAGTAGTTTTTTGTATGTATTACTATATTTTTAATTTTGATCAATTTAGAAGTGACAAATATTTATTTGTAAATGAATAATTTTATAGTTGCTAACCCCTGCTGATCCTTGCTTGATAATTTTTATTGTTTTATGTCATAAGTATTTTTAAACTTTAAATTTAAAACTCTGGTACCTATTTCATTTCGATTGGAGAACGTACTTGATGGGCTTTATACTGAACCTTATTGGTCAAAGGTCATTGAAATTGTCAATAAGCGCTTTAAAAAGTGGCCGACGCTAGTTGTATTTAATATAAAACCGCTCCTGACGTGTCTCTATTTCTACTTTTAATTATATTATGTTGAATATTTGCACCAAAATTCAGTTTGTTTTGTTTTATTATATACTGTTTGTTCTTTTAAAGTCGATAAAATGGTCTTTGTGGTCTCCTTGACTACATTAGATTGACTTTAAAAGAACCAACATTGTATAAGTATACGAAAACTATGTACGTAGTTTGTAGAGCACAAATTCTGTAGAATTATATAAAATGATTCGCCAAAATATTTTATTATGCACGCAAAGCTTTAACTTAAGAAAGAACCAGCACTTAATGTACCAAACCATTAAATAGATTTGTAGCGAAGAAATGACCTGCGTAAGAAGGTCATTAATCTCATAAAAAGAATCTGATGCGCTACATTCATATTACTCTCTACCAAATATACTTTATTTTATATAGGTTAAAGTTTACTTAGAAACTTTTTTTATATCGACTTCATGTTAGTTGAGCGAAACCTTTTCAGAAATAGCTTCAATACGCATTTTGCCTTATATACGTATAACGAGATGCAGGAAATCGAGGCCGATGTTTCAAAGTGGAATCTTATATGGTGCACTTAAAATTACTGTGAAACTCATGACTTCGCAAGAAACAATTGCATGCCAAAAGCACTTATAAAAAACTTGATAAAATATTGGCAACAGTTATAACTAATGAAATGAAAGAATTATTTGAGTTAAATTGCATGTTTTAAATAGATATACTTTGGTTGTATACTACCTTTTTTCCATTTTTATGGTTTATCTGTTATACAACATTGTAATATATGTACAAGCCTTCACAAGTTATCCATATAGCATGCAGGATTTGAAATTATATTTGTCATGAAAATATAAATTACGATGTCCTAAGAAAGGCATAATTGACATTTTTGAGAAAATTAAAACTGTGTAATATTGTTTCATGTAAATGGTAGTTGTGGTTAGAGTATTTTCTTAAAAATTTCCGGGCAGCATTTTGTAAAAGATACCCAATTTGTTTTAAGAAGTATGCTGTTTGCACACATACACCACATACGTAAGAACTTATTCCTTTAAAAAAATAATTGTTTGGGGATTCAGGGAGAAAGAAAACATATATTTTTAGTAAAGAGTCAATGTCTTCCTCTTACCTAGGTAGGAGGGAGAGAAAGTAAAAATGTGTTACTCTGCTAGACGTATAACCAAAAGCAATTTAGAAATAGCGTTTTAGATTTTTAAAGTGCACTGAAATGCAACTTTGCGCTTTAATAGCACTGCTGTTCAAAGGGACTGTCAAAGAGCTAAGTACCATTGCGGAGTTTTCATGATGCAGCAAGGCAGATTTTCTCAACTCGTTAATGCGACCAAGCCTCGAGGGATCCAGACTGTCTCATATTCGATAAGCATCGCGATTAGCTGTGTAACGTAGCGAAAACTTCTGAACACATCGCTTCTCGTTACAAGCCGCTAATATCTGAGAAAGCCTCAAGCATAATCACAACTTTCTGCCTATCATCGCAGACTGCAAACTTTGCTCCAAAATCTGTTAACTTCTTAATAGATCTCGATTCGCCTCATCTTGGTAATATGAAGAAAATCAATTCAAGCCCTAAATTTTTGATGAAACGCATCGGTGACTGCCAAAATACGGTGTCTCCGAATATGAATGTGGAAATCCTCTATTAAACCACTGATAGTTAACAATTGCTGTTTGAACTGAAATGTTTTGTAGTAAAAATTACATCGAAAACAAAAGAATTTCTCTCCCATTGGGTCCCTACTCGCCGTGAAAGGGAAAACTTATGAAGTTTAGAATATAAACGCCTTCGTTCGAGGATCAGCTAGCTACCTGGGACAGGATATTACACTTTGCCTCGTGCTGAGGAGAGAACTGTCTGCGAAACCACATTCAAGATAATCTATAATCAGCACTACATGTAGCAAAGAAAAAATTGGCCGTAGATATGCTTCACTTTTTCCCACAGAACGAAAACACAAAGATAAAAATCAACAGAATACATAAAATTACACATTGCTTTAAGTTTTCTTCTTCAATTCTTTTGAAAAAGTTATCAGATGAACTAGATCTTATTGGGAACCGTATTAATTTTTAAGTCACTTATTTGTCAAACTTTGGTGCACAAGAAAACAAAGCCGGCACAGAAGTTATTTACTATCCGATTTCACTAAAAAGAAAGGAAATCCCAGCTCGATCTGTAACATGAATGTGGCATTGATCCCTTGTGAGTCTTTGTAACGGAAGGGTACAGTATACTGTGATGCACGTGTGACAAATTGATAACGTCTCTACTAGTGTGCGATAACTTTGATGCCGTCTTGATTATCTCTGCCTTCAATAAATCCGTTGCGATCTGGCACAGCGGTGAACTAAGGTATTTTCTCTCAGGATATGCGTCAATGTTTGAGAGAATATGATACACCAGTTGGTTGGTAAATTTAATAGAGACTAATAAATTAGCTACCTGAAATGAGATGCCAGTGTTTGAGGATGACAAGTTAAAAGGTTTCTGAATCACAGCAACAAAAATTGTAACTATTGAAATACTATATTAGCTGACACCTTTGTAAGATCATTTCATTTGCAATTTGAAATAACAGTTTCCATAATAACAATAAATTGTCGTGAATCGCTTAAATGCTGAGCAGCAAAACCCATTGGGCTTCCGTCTTTAGGCGTTACGTACTGCCGATAATCCATCACAGAAAGACAAATCTATAATAACAGAGGACGTAAGTCTATAAGATAAAAATATATAGTAAAACACACTGCTTTATCGACATAAGTCGCAACTACTTCATGATCGGCTTTCATACATTACATGTTGACAAATGTTGAGTTTCTTATTCACATCTGAAACAACTGTTATACATTGTGACATATATATTCTAAGAATTATTTCTTTTTCTAATTTAGAATTGGCAAACGAGTGTTCCCGCAAATTTCTCATTTCATAAAGCATTGAATTTAGACTGAACATCTTGTCCACCAGAAAGGCCAATTGCCTTAGCTACTTTGATATACATTTTTTTTTCTTTCTGAACACCATAAGTGGCTATAACTTCTTACCTTATTTACTACAAATTCACCTCCTGCCCAAATGGCAGCTTGTGCTTGATTTCAACATATTCAAATTGAAATCGAAATTTAATGTCATAAATTAATTGGCAGAATAGTTTTTAAACAGTATGAGCATGAAAGGCAAGCATGGAAACTGGAGGAGCAACACAAAAGTTATGTTATTATTTAACCATATCGCAATAGAAAGATATATCAGACAAAGAGAAATTGTAAAATAGACGCTGTAGCCAACTTATACGTAGTGGACATGTTTGAACCACGTAGGCGCAGAAAAATGCCAAAAAGCATCGAATGGTGATTAATATTGGGTGTGGTTGAAAAGAAGAGGAACCACGCGGGTTAGATTTAAACTTAAATGGGAAAGTTTCCCAATGTAAATTATAAATAGTACACATGGAGTTAAAGTACTACATTTTGTTAGAGAAGTACTTCGGAAGGCATACGAGTAATAACTCCCCATAATTATAGGAAAGCATTGCTTTAAACTAAACTGCTAATAGAAAATAATAAATAACATTTTTCCATAGCGCAACATGTTCATTATATACTACTCATTATTACCAACAAAAACACAAGTAAGTGATATACCTACATGTTTTCTTTTAAATTTTGTTTCTAGAAAGGAAAATGCAAAAATACTTAAGGAATTGTGAAAAATCAGGTATATAATTTAATTATGGAAATTAGTTATTCTTTCACACTGGCCGTGTGTAGGCTAAAGTATCGAAAGGTAGAGTCAGACTGAAATATGCAATGTCATAGCCAGGATTTGAACCACGGATCTTCTGGTCTCCGTCCAGCCGCTCTAACCATTGAGCTACTATGGCCAACGTGCCAACATGACATTAAATTCTCCAGCTGACTCGTATATTTCCCACTTAGGAGTTCTCATAAACACATGAGACAACTACCTTAATGGCGACTTACTACATGTAAGTACCTTAAGGCCCGGACTTTATAGTTAACCACTATTAGGTCAATTAATAGAAATTAATTGTTCTTTTCACATTGGCCGTATGTAGACTAACGCATGGAAACGTCAGACTGAAAAATTCAATGCCATAGCCGGGATTTGAACCACGGATCTTCTGGTTTCCCTCCAGCCGCTTTAACACTTGAGCTACTATGACCAACGTGCCAAAATTACATTAAATTCTCCAACTGTCTCGTATTTTTTCCAGTAAACCATTTAGAAGTTCTCATAAATACATAATACAACTACCTTAATTGCGACTTACTTTAAGGCCCGGGCTTTATAGCTAACCACTATTAGGTCAATTAATGGAAATTGATTATTCTTTCACACTAGCCATGTGTAGGCTAAAGTATGGAAAGTTAGAGTCAGACTGAAAAATTCAATGCCATAGCCGGGATTTGAACCACGGATCTTATGGTCTCCTCTGAGCTCAATGATTAGAGCGGCTGGATGGAGACCAGAAGATCCGTGGTTCAAATCCCGGCTAAGGCATTGAATTTTTCAGTCTGACTCTACCTTTCCATAATTTTATTGTATTTTTAATTTATGTTAACTAAGAAACGGAATACTTGTTATTATAATTTATGTTCTCACAGGACAAGAATTTAACTGATTTTATTTTAAAAATACGAAAATTATTATTAACAAAAGCGATATAAAAAGTATTTTAGTTGAGTTTTCGTTCAGGTAGAAAATAATGATTCCTAAAACCCGATTCGGTACCGCGAGTCCCGTCCTCAAGAAAGAGCTAGCTCGATTACGAAACAATAACGCATTAATCAAGTACAAATTCCGATACAAGTAACCCACGTGGTGGTGTGTTGAGTCTAACCTCACTACGAAGAAAGTTACAGAGTGTGGTATACGAATAGAACTGCGTACACAAAGAAAATAAAAAAATAAAGTAAAAAGAGAATAAAATAAGAGAAAGTAAAGCTATATAATTATAAAAATAGAACAAAACTTAAATGTGCAACGCCCAGATCTGGGACGTCTAGATCAAGACTATCTGAAGCCCAGTATGACCAAAACATCGAGAGGACTGCATCGCACCTGAGGATTACTAAGAAGTGAAGAGTGGCGACGATGAATTTCAAAATTTTAGAAGCTTAAGTGCTAAAACGAAATGTTGAGATAGTTAAAATTAAAAAGGTATATTCTGTAAATTATGGTATCTACTTTCCGGTATCTAGTATTGTTTGCACCTATGAAATGATTGAAAAATTCTGGTAAAAATTGAGAAAATGAGCAAAGAAAGTGAGAAATAAGCGTATCCCACAGACCGTAAGTATTGATAGAAGAGACAGTGCTAATCATAAAGCCTTAGTGTGATTAATTTACTGAAATAAATGAAACTTGAAATCTCTTAAAAGGAAGGATGAGTTAGCTATGGAGTAAACTCAATTAGCTAGAGATATTAATGACAATTAACCTCAGCTAGCTACTGAAATAACTGAAAAACAAGGACAGTTAGCAGCTGATGTTAACTCTAAAAGAAAGTCAGTTAGCTACTGAAATGACAGTGAAGCAGAGCCAGTTAGCTACTGACAAAAAGTAAACAGGAAATTAGGTCTAAACAAGTTAAACTTCCGGCTAAAACAGTTGTAGAAAAATAGTCGATGGTTTTAGGGAAAATTTTGCATCCATGAATATGACTAAATATCGCGATTAAAATGCTAAACTCAAAGTGTTTCACCTTAACTCAAAACGTAGCTAAAAATGGCAGTAAATGAAAGCATAGAAACTACCACAACCTAAGTGCCCAACAAGACTTGGTAAGAGAATCTTAGATAACCACATATAATGGAGAAATAAATTGCTTTGTAATTTTTGAAAATAATAAGAGAGAAAGTAAATCCAACTAATGAATATTCAGATAACTTCCAGGAGGTTGACGACTCACTTGTTCGAGGTATACATATTAGTGTAAATAATGGCAATGGCGATATATTTACCAATGACCAGGAAATTTTAGTAAATGTTATATCAAAATTAAGAAATGTCCCCAGAAAATGCAGAGACAAACCACACTCCGCTTCATTCCAAATTCTTAATGTTGCAGTATATACCACCAGCGTTCTATAAAGCACAGGGAGGCAATCCCATGCAATTCCTTCTAGAGACAAGAGCTGTGGATGTACATAATAAGAAAAAGCCTGAAGAAATGGACAGCAGAATAGTTAAGTATGACGCAGTATCCCGGGAGGAGAAATTTGTTAAACATATTTTCTAAACGTATGTTTAGGAATTTCTTCTGTTTAGATTACTGGTGGCAGTCGGTTCAAAACCAGATAGAAATAGAATAAGCCACAAGTAAATACAGTCTGTGAGGAGTACAAGGGCTCATAATTTTATACTTCGTAACTTAATATGTAACACTACATTATGTTGTTGGTTTTTCTCTTCGTTTTCTTACAGACACATCACACAATTGACTACCTGATATTTCTTGAGACTGCTTCAGTAGCTCAATAGTAGCGAGCCTGCCTCTGGCTCGGACAACCGGGTTCGATCCTCGGTACTGCCGTGAGATCTTACCCCGCTATCAAGTCTGATCTGGAGTGTACCCAAGGTCTTGAAGCCGAATGAGTAGGTACGGTGATAGAAAGTTGGCGTCCCAAAAAGTTCAAATAGTCGACTTTCAGTTGGGAAAGTCGGAGTGCTTACCCCTACCAACCCCATCCTACACTCCTTTGTGGCCTTGGCTGCAGTCGGACAAAATGGGGGCCCTTTGCAGAAAGAAGACGCCCTAGCAATTTATTAATAATAATAAAAATAATAATAAATTATTAATATTATATAATATTATTATATAATATATAGTTATTATTATTATTGTTGTTATTATAATAATAATATTATTATAATATTATTATTATAATATAATAATAATAATAATAATAATAATAATAATAATAATAATAATAATAATAATAATAATAATAATAATAATAATAATAATAATAATAATAATAATAATAATAATAATAATAATAATAATAATAATAATAATAATAATAATAATAATAATAATAATAATAATAATAATAAGAATAAGAATAAGAATAAGAATAATAATAATAATAATAATAATAATAATAATAATAATAATAATAATAATATTATAATAATATATTAATAATAATAATAATAATAATAATAATAATAATAATAATAATAATAATAATAATAATAATAATAATAATAATAATAATAATAATAATAATAATAATAATAATAATAATAATAATAATAATAATAATAATAATAATAATAATAATAATAATAATAATAATAATAATAATAATAATATTTCAAATAGTGGAGAAACGCTTAACTTAGCGTAACTACTGTCTAATTTTCCTATAGAATTCTCCAGTTCTTGTCGGAATATTGGTGACGTTGCCAGTTGTGTCTCTCGTACAGATAGCAACAGATACGAGTAATAATAATAATAATAATAATAATAATAATAATAATAATAATAATAATAATAATAATAATAATAATAATAATAATAATAATAATAATAATAATAATAATAATAATAATAATAATAATAATAATAATAATAATAATAATAATAATAATAATAATAATAATAATAATGATAATAATAATAATAATAAGAATAATAATAATAATAATAATAATAATAATAATAATAATAATAATAATAATAATAATAATAATAATAATAATAATAATAATAATAATAATAATAATAATAATAATATTATAATAATATATTAATAATAATAATAATAATAATATTATTATTATTATTATTATTATTATTATTATTATTATTATTATTATTATTATTATTATTATTATTATTATTATTATTATTATTATTATTATTATTATTATTATTATTATTATTATTATTATTATTATTATTATTATTATTATTATTATTATTATTATTATTATTATTATTATTATTATTATTATTATTATTATTATTATTATTATTATTATTATTATTATTATTATTATTATTATTATTATTATTATTATTATTATTATTATTATTATTATTACTCGTATCTGTTGCTATCTGTACGAGAGACACAACTGGCAACGTCACCAATATTCCGACAAGAACTGGAGAATTCTATAGGAAAATTAGACAGTAGTTACGCTAAGTTAAGCGTTTCTCCACTATTTGAAATCCGTGTACATATCTCTAATGTTATTAACTATGCGAACAAAGGGTAGGCACAACGATTTAACACTTTGCACTCTACCTAACAAAATTACTTAACCACTCCGGCCGATTATTCTTCTACTAATAAACGCTACTTATATACTTATAATATATAATGTAACGTTCTACAGTTGAATTTGGGAATAATTGTACAAGGTTAAAGAAACTTACTAAATTAAATACTGGAGGACCCTACGTGAGAGAAACTCGGGAATATGGTGCACAACAGTTTAAAAAAAAAGCTTAGGATTAGGATTACTACGGAAGGAATTTGGTTCTGCGACCAGTCTTGATCTATTGTATCTATGCCCCCAGGGGGCATCACTGGGGGAAGGACGAGGCGAGAGGAGACAGAGGGAGGCCGTCCCAAGGAGCCTCGACAGTACAGAGGGCAGTGTCCCTACATTTTACTTAGAAACCTACCACAGTTGGCCAGGACAACGGACATTCCCCCTACTGTGGTTCGAAAACGGTCCCAGCAGCCGATTCGAAAGCCGAAAACCGACTTGTCTGAGGAGAAAGTAGTTTCCTTAGAGTATATCATCCTGCCATGCACCGCCGAGACACCCAACAACACTTTAACCCTGAAACAGACCACCAGATGAGAGATGGTGTGAAATGATAATGGAGATGAAATGGAGGGACAGGAAATTCAGGGGATGTAATTATCTCACCCAGCATTCGCCTGGCAATCCAGAAAAAACAGAAAAACCCATGGGCCAGGTAGGTTGTCAACGGGAATCGAACCCGGACCTCCCAAATGTGGGGAACAGACGAAACCACCTGAGCCACCCGCAGGGTAACTCACTGCTTATCCACACACATATATCATCCTCGATTACACCACAGCGTGTAATTAATTCTTTTTCAACTTCACTTCACATCACAAAACAAATAGCTTTAAGAATACATTGCTATCATTCTGATTCTGCACCACAAGAGCGTCACCTTACATACATCGTCTTCTATGCTTGCATCTTGCAGAATGACTCGCTCACCAGCTCTGCTAATAGAAGCCAAGTCAGTTATCCTCGAATATTCTTTACGCGGTTTTCAATGTTCTAAGTAAGACTTACTTCCGGTACTACGTAAGTCATAGTGTGACTAATTTCGAAAGTAATTATTAAAGTATAATTATTAAAATGTTATATATACATTATATATACTTGATAATATTATAGGCAATACAGCATTTTCAGAACATCGAAGACTACAGTAGAATTCTAAGAATGCCAAATTTTCCGAAAATGTTTCTCATTCCCTTGCGAGAGTGTCAGATGATTTTTCATTCACTGTTAGGAATAATATAAGTACTAAATTACAATTATAATAAGCAGAAGACAGCGTTTACTATGAAAATGTCATTGAACATTAATTTCATAAAGAACAGGAAGAGATAAATGTAATGAATTAATTTGCCACTTGAGTTTCAAAAATAAACTATATTATCTAGGGTATACCACTAGTTAACAGTAAAGAAAGGAAAGTTTTAGGTAAACAGATAAAAAGCAAAATTTAGTGGTAAACTTCAAGTATCGAGTATCACTTTATATTTGTGCAATAATAATAGACCTTATCGTCCTGCGCCGTGGTGCAGTGGGCTAAGGCATCATGCTATGGCTTCCTGCCACGAAATGCGGTCCGGGATCGAACACACCCCTGGGGGTGCGGATTTTGAGTCCTGGGTATAGGACCGGTGCCCACTCAGCCTCGTGAGGAAGTTGAGTGGCTTGCTATAGGTAAGCAGCCCTGGTCACGAAAGCAAACTTTCCGGCTGGTGGTGCCGAGATGCTTGACCTCATCTTCTCCCCGTATCGGTTGGGTGATCGTCCATCTCTACCTCACGTATGTAGGCTTCAGACCGGCCGTTGGGTTGGCAGACACTGGTCCGATATGGACTGTAAGCCACGGGTTTAAATTATTTTAATGAACTTTATCAGGCGTAAACATCCTTCATATGGCTTCCCTTGGAAGGGAAGTAAAAGTTGGTTTCGTGCTGTAGACAAACTTTTATTGTCCTATCTACTTCAAAGTAAACATTATATTATTGTAGGTACAAGGGAATTCAGTAGACTTTAAGTGACAGTCAGTTGTTTTATATACACGGCTTTCTCTACTCTTGTGAAAACACATATTGCTCTATCTTCTTCAATATAATATTTTAGGTTGGTTTCGTGCTGTAGACTTACGGCACATAAACTCAACTTTGATGAAGAGGCCTCTGAGCAAATTTAAACTGCCTCTCAGGCCCAATATACAATGGGACTCTGGGAACAAACGCAGTTAAACGACATCCATAAATAAAACTCCATTTTAATTTTCGCAGTTGGCGTGCAGACTCCCTTTCCGATTGAGGGCAACGATCACCATTTAAGGGTTAAACAAAACATAATTGTTTTATGGCAGTTGCCAAAAATTTCAATGCTCGACATAAATTTAAGTACCACCAAACCTTGAAATGTGAACCTCTATCTCAAAGTCATTCGTAAATCCCATTTTCAAAACTTTATTTTGAAATTACACGTCTTCTAGAGCAATGGTGCAGCTTATATATACATATATCGTACCTACCATTCTTCAGCAGGAACAGATAAAATGAAGGAACCACAGGAGACTACTGGCCACATGTAGATAGCCCATAGAGACGCGCGGAAGTCCCTGACATTTCTAAGCTCGAAGATGCGTCCCACTGCTGGAGGTACTTAAGGGATGAACTACGAACCGAGCAAGTATCCCTCTCACTCCACGGGGAAGAGCATGAAGCACTCTCTATGTTAAATGTGTAGTATTTAACGCCCGCTTTTACTACATACGGCACCGCAGGCGATGACACTGATGATACATGAGATGAAGATGGAGCACCGGTGGAATGCGATGGCGGGGGAAACCGGAGGTCCCGGAGAAAACCCGCCCCAGCGCCATGTTGTCCACCACAAATCTCACTTTGCGGTCGCCTGGGATCGAACCCGGGCCGCCTTGGTGAGAGCCAAGCGGTCTAACCACTGAGCCACGGCGTGGCCTCTCTATGTTAACATGGTAGTTCAATGAAATAGAGCAACCGGACAGAGACCGGGAGATACGTGTTTCAAATCCCGGCTATGGCATTGATTTTTTCAATCTGAGTCTACCTATTCAAACCTGCCCTACACACAGGTAGTGCGGAGGACCAATTAATTTTACTCCATTCGTGTTAAATTGCCTGGTTTGGTGTTCTGCTATTTCAGAAACTATTTATTTTTAATTAACGCCCTTTAACCAATTAGGTCATATCGGATCGGATGACCCGCCTCGGTAGCGTAGATGGTAGCATGTCTGCCTCACGTTAAAGAGGTCCCGAATTCGAATCTCGGTCAGGGTGAGTTACCTACCTAAGGGTTTCCCTTATCCTTACAGACGAATGTCCGGTAGTTCTAAGCTCCATGTATCCTGGACACATTTGAGCACTGCCCGCCTCGGTAGCGTAGATGGTAGCATGTCTGCATCACATTCAAGATGTCCCGAGTTCGAATCTCAGTTAGGGTGAGTTACCCGGATACGGATTTTTCCGAGGTTTTCCCTTATCTTCAAGACGAATGTCGGGTAACTCTAAGCTCCATGGACCCTGGACTCATTTGAGCACTTCCCGCCTCGGCAGCGTAGATGGTAGCATGTCTGCCTCACGTTCAAGAGGTTCCGAGTTCGAATCTCGGTCAGGGTGAGTTATCCGGATAAGGTTTTTTCCAGTGTTTTCCCTTATTCTGCAAGACGAATGTCGGGTAACTCTAAGCTCCATGGGCGCTGGACTCATTTGAGCATCATTTCACCCAATTCATTAACCGTCCGTTATGACTTAACGTTGGAGGACGTAAATTAAAAGAAAAAACATTTGAGCATCATTTCATTCACTGCCCGATATGGCTTACCGTTGGACGTAAAATTTCAACAACAAAAATTCCGACCAGCTGAATGAAATGGATGAAATGGTGCTCAAATGAACCCAGGATCCATAGAACTTAGAGTTACCAGACATTCATTTTTAAAGTGACGGAAAACCCTGGGAAAAACTTATCCAGATAGGTCAACCTGATGGATATTCAAACTCGATACTTCTTGAAGGTGTCGTAGACACGCTACCACCTGCGCTGCAGAAGTGGCATTATTGTGCCAACTAAATGCTACAGATGATGTAGATATATACTAAGTTCGTTAGTTTACTGAAGAAGATAATCTGTATTCTTAGTTGTACATTTTTAAATGCGTAACAGCATATTTTTAACTTAATTAATGTACTTAATAACATGGAATTAGATGAAAACACAGAAATGTTCCCATCGTCTCAGAGTTTTATTTAGCTGACGTCAAAAGTATCTGAAAAGAAAGCTCGTATATACCATGCACTTCACTCACAGGTATACATATATACATGGTGGCTGGCCCAAGTCGTCGTTCGTGTAGTCTACTTGTATATTTCGATTTAGGCCTAATAAAAACACTCTTTTTTATACTTAAGTGTGTCTGTTACTTACCTTTAATACCAAAACAGGTAAAAATAATGGTTTGACTCAATTTCAATAATAATTTTTCAAAGAAATCACTTTGGATACACTCATTTATTGCAGAAACCACCTAAGTGCAATTTTTTCAAAAAATTATGACTCAAAAACTTAATGAAGAAGAAATTAAAAATATATTATTTCAATAGCATGTTTTTGATTTGGTAAAAAAATATTTGAAGGAGACTATACCTATACTTAAGCTGCAAAACGACTTGTGTTTTAGTTTTCCGAAACTTGAAAAGCGCACCTAGGTTGTTTCTGAAATAAGTTAGTTACTCCCGGATAACGCGGACGCCGAAAGGTTTGCCTAAGCATGTCAGTAAAGGAGATGCGATACCAACAGGGAGGAGACCTTGTTAAGCGTAAGGCAAGAACTTTGAAAAACAACGCTAGCTAATGCAACTGGTCCCATAACTCGTTGCTAGAGTACTTGCTCACTGCGGTGAGATACCGCGTTCAATTCCTAGGCTCGAGAAAGGATCCTGTGCAGAAGAATGATTGTCCCTCACAAAAAGCATACGCACAAGAGCCAAGGCATGTTATCTGTTTTAAGGCATATAAAAATCTCACAGCTAATTTATAAACAACACAAAGTGCAACAATTTGTGCTTCACAATTAGCAAAGTTACACAAATGTTACTATATTTTGATTGCAATTAAGAATAATAAATATAATTAATAGATTTTATGTTCCTTTAAACCTATATTGTAGACAGAAACATAATGTTCAAATAAATGCATACCCACCTTAGGATGCATCGATGTAAGCGTCTCTCAGTATTAACATGAACACTTCTTAAGATTTCTGTAGATAGTGAAGCGCAAGTATGATGTATTCGTTCTTTTAACACGTCTTCATTTTCTGGTTCCGTGCCGTAGACCCTGACTTTGATATAACCCCATAAGAAATAATCCAAGGGAGTTGCATCTCGTTAGCCATCGAGAGCAACCACCATGACCTATCCACCGTTCGGGGTACATGCACACAAGCTTCGCTTGTACGTGCACTTCTTTGAACAGCACCGACGAGACAACCCTTCTTGCACTAACGTATGCGAACTGCAGAGGACGGCTTGCGTGGGGCGCCTGGTATATAAAGCTGCTCAAAGTGAAAATGGAGGGAGAAAAGCTTGGTATTCGCCAAACGAGAAGCTACATTGCTCGGGAACATTAAAGTTACCAAAATAGTAAAAAGTTCTGATTCTTTCTTTGAAGGAGTGGGGAATTCAGATTACAAAATGGCAGATGAAGTATGATATTTAAAAGTATATTTAATGCCTAAAATAATAAAATACACATTACGCTAAAAAGAACGCATCTCTGCGTAGGACAATACAAAAAGTTAAAAGTTCCTATTTGAATCGCTTATTTCAGAAAGCACCTAAGAGATAAAATATCAAAAAATGCGATTTTGGTGGTACTGTACAACTTAAAGGTAAATACATCTTATAATGTAGAAATAACCTATCTTTCATATCAGAAATACTATTTTCAGCCTTGAAAATAATCCGTTTATTTCAGAAAGAACCCAAGCGCCGTCGCTTAGGTTCTTTCTGCGGTAAATTTCACTCGTGATGGTTGGCGGCCTTGATGACATCACGTGTTTTGTGACTCGCTGTGACAATTACTCACAACTACCCTGTACGTGGCCACTCATTCTCCCCGTGTGACAGATTTTGGAAGCATAAAGCGTCTCTTGAAAAACATGGACACTCCTGATGAATATGCAGAGCTCATGCTAAAATCTAGTAAGTGTGGCCATTTACTGTATATCATCTTACATCAGTCGATGTTCTCAATTTTAAAAAGTGGTGGCCAAATCACATAAGAAAATGCCAAATTCGGACGAAACATCAGGCAGGAAAGTACCCAAAGATAATAAGCAGCCATTCAAAGTGTCCAAGTACAAGTAGTTTCTCTACAACAAGGATACTCCGGGAAAAGTAGTCACAAGCGAATTCATTGGAGGAATAACATCTACCTTCACATTGCTAAAACCTGCTAGCTCTCTAGAAATACCAACAGAGAAAGCTTATCCTTTGGGGAAGGTATGTTTACTTTCATTTTAACAAGGTTATTTTAAACGTTTATAGTTTACTTTTAGCTAAACATTTTTGTAGGCTATAGCAACTTTTAAAATTTATCGGGTTTTGCATAGTGAGATTTTTGGTTTTAGGTCCCAATCAAAAAAAAAAAAAAAAAAAAAAAAAAAAAAAAAAAAAAAAATAGAAGTTATAAAATAGTTGATGGAGTTCACTGTTGGATATGAAGCCTTCTATGACACTATCATCCAATGGCCAAAAACTGACAAGGAGTTGCCAGAAGACTTTCCAGTGTGTAGTGTGTAGTGTAGTGTTTAACGCCCGCTTAACGCCCGCTTTTAGTACATACGGCACCGCAGGCGGTGACACTGATGATACGTGAGATGAGGATGGAGCACCGGTGGAATGAGAGGGCGGGGGAAACCGGAGGTCCCGGAGAAAACCCGCCTCAGCACCGTGTTGTCCACCAAAAATCTCACTTTGCAGTCGCCTGGGATCGAACCCGGGCCGCCTTGGTGAGAGCCAAGCGATCTAACCACTGAGCCACGGCGCGGCCGAAGACTTTCCAGAAGCTGAATAAGTGAATAAGGCCATATTTTTGTAGCACGTAGTCTACTTGTATATTTCGATTTAGGCCTAATAAAAACACTTAAGTGTGTCTGTTACTTACCTTTGATACCAAAACAGGTAAAAATAATTGTTTGACATAATTTCAATAATAATTTTTGAAATAAATAACTTAGAATACACTCATTTATTGCAGAAACCACCTAAGTGCAATTTTTCCAAAAAAGTATGACTCAAAAACTTAAAGGAAGGAAAAAAATTAGATTATTTAAATAGCAAATTTTTGATTTGGTAAAAAATATTTGAAGGAGACTAGACCTATACTTAAGCTGCAAAACAGTTTTTTTTTTTTTGTAGTTTTCCGAAAGTTGAAAAACACACTTAGGTTGTTTCTGAAATAAACTATTCATTTAGAGTAACAGTTTACTTACCAAGAAAATGCCTTGCCAAAGTAATAGCTGCAATTGAATGCCTAATGTGGCTACCTATTTATCATAGGCGTATTTTTATAAATATTTGCTGGTATTGATAGACGAAATACTCCCAAATAAACCAGGGACAGCCATAATGGGGAAAATACGGTAGCTATATAACAATTGTCTTAGGCGAGTTCCAGTTCTCTATAGCTTAATGGACTGGCATTACTTTCAACCAACTTAACCACTCAACGAGGTTCATCATAATAAGGTTAATGTAACCAGGTATTGTGAAATATAGGTCTTCACATTTTACTTCCTGAATTTTAAAGTTGCAATCCTATCTTATTCAAGTATTAAGCTACGTGTAACAGGATTCAGTTGTTTGCTGAACATTTTATTTAGTGCTCATACACGAAATTTAAGGGGATTAATCGCTTCCGAAAGATAAACGTTGACACGTGAGTATGTATATATAATTAATATAATGAATATAATTATATAAGTATATATACCATGTGAGTCAGCTGCTCCTACTTATTCTTATCTATGCAACCCGAAGTTTACAGTATAGTGTGAAAACATTGACTCTTCTAGAACAAAATCCGTTATTGCAGCTCCGACCTTCTAATCGGCACTATCACAAACAGCATTAACACTTACAGCCCTGAATGAGGACCCAGAAGCTGTGAACAGCTTACATAAACGACAGTTTTTCATGCATATAATAATAGCAAGGTGATAAAATTGTGCTTTCCCAAAGAGCGATGTAAAAAAAAATACGTGACAGCTGGCCGAGTGCCTTAGTCGCTGGAATACTTATGGTGATGCAAGGCCTAGGTTCGAAACGTCGTCTTGTTGTGGTTCTTTTTTTTTTTTCCTTTCTCCAACTCTTTAGTGTCTGTATTTTAGTTACTAATTTATTGATTGTTGCCACTGGTTCTTTTGTGAGCCAAATACACAAGAATGACAATCCGATAATTAGGGATCTACAGGGATTAGCTCACCATATAATTAGTGCCGAGCTCACTCTACGGTAAGGCTAGAAGGCCCTTGCTCTTCAACGGGAAACTACGGGCTATCTTTATCTTCAATTTGGGATCATGTTTAACTTTGTGAGCCCTTATTAGCTTTACGGTATCTGGTGTTTTAAACCATGTTATGGAGTTAGCTTTCATTTTTAGGAGTATGTCGACGTCATTAAATCTAATAGCTTTTGTTTCCTGTTTAAATCTTATGTTTCACTTTGCATTTGTGAAAGATTTGAAACTTGGTTCAATGAGTCAAACACAATACCTACCATAATAAAATATCTACTACGAACTATACATTTATAACTATCTGACAGTGGAAAACATGGCTATTATTGCATTTTGTAAACGCCTATAATGTTATAAAAGTATTAGTTGTATTATAATATCATGTTATAGGCCTCAAGAGGTAATGAAAATTTTGAACGGATCACGAAGGACTTGAACTCAAGTTGAAGTGGTAGAGTGCTGAAGTAGCTTGTACAATACCATTTATCCAGCGCTATGTTGCGAGGGGAGCTTCCTACACGAATAAATTAAGTCGGCCGTGAGCTGCCGGGCAGTGAAGGTCGTGCCTACCACGCGATACGGTGACGCTGTTTTGCCTGTTGTGTGGAGTGAGGTTCAGCGGTCGAATTACGGCTTTTGTTCTCAACGACTCTCAGTTATTTTATTTCTTGTTATTCGTTCCTTGGTGCCTCAGCGTGCCTGAAGCCTGAGGCCGGATTTTGTTTTTGTGTTCATACGGTAATAGTGCTACTGTTAGCATGGAAATCTACGGCAGAATAAATACACTGCGAGTGAAATTTGAGATCACTGCGACGAGGCCAACGGCATTAGAAGTTCATGAATTTGTTGCAGATACCTTGAAGCTTACTGCTGACCAGGTGGATACGCTGCAGTTAATTGCGCGGGATCGAGCAATTTATATAGAGCTCATTTCGGTGGTTCTACTGGAAAGGCTGTTAGAGAAGTTTGCTGGTACCGCGGTGTTTACGTATGCGAACGGAGAGCGTACAACAGTTACAGTCGAAAGGGCCACAGGCAATACCACCACGGTGCGTGTGTTTGATCTACCGCCGGGGATACCGAACGAGGTAATACGACAAAAATTGGAACAGTATGGCAAAGTGTATGAAGTTCGGAGAGAGCAATGGGGCAATGCGTATAAAATACCTGTGAATACTGGTGTTCGTGCTGTGAAAATGGCTCTTAAAACTACGATTCCTAACACCATTATGGTTGTGGGCTATCGTGTTACAGTGAGCTATGCTGGTCAAGTGAAAACCTGCTATGTATGTGGGGAACCCACTCACGTCAAAGAGAACTGTCCCAATAGAAAGACGGTCTTACCTGTACCATCACTTCTGCGCAGGGAGCCCCAGGAAACACAAAAAGAAATTGCAGTACAAGAGAGTGTAATCCAGTCGCAGGAGCTGCCACAAGCAACACAGATGTCCCCTGTGTCCGCCGTCATAGTAGACAGTCAACCACAAATGGATCCGAAACCAACGGGTTCCGAGGACTGCCGTGAGGAGGTGACGTCGCCCGATTGTACGGAGGCGGGAGTTCTTGTGACGGAGAAGCGTAAAATTGGTGCTGCGACCGCCCCCCAGCCTACCCATATATCTTCGGGGACCAATTCACGAAAGAAAGCCAAGAAGTCGAAAACCGCCCAGTCTGCTGGAGAATGGAGTGCTTCAGTCACGCAGGACGCCCCGTCGATGTCGAGCGCTGATGAGTCGACTCTAGAAGACGGTGATAAATCTGCAATGGAGGTAGTGTCAGGGAAGGTTCCGGGAGATGCATTGCAATCAGTGTCTGTGACAGTAGACGCAACTGGTAGTCCTGGACAACCTCGAGTAGTGCTCGCTTCCAGAGACCCTCGTCTCAAACCACCGGACGCGCTAGCTAAAGTTTCAATTTCTCAATAGTTGTCCGAACCATTATCATACCCCTGCACTGGTTTTTCCCTGCCTTGTATTTCTGGAGTCTCATGACTACGCTACCTCGTATTCAAATATTGGCTACTGTCAATGTTAACGGCATTAGAAATCTACGAAATCAAAAATTGTTACACCAGTTCCTCACGACGCATGACGTGGACGTGTGTTTCTTGCAGGAGGTTAATACGCATAATTTGTCAGCCCTGTATAATTATAATCATGTGGTTAACTTGGGCCCAGAAGGCAGAGGCACTGCCCTACTCCATCGCCGTGGTATCCAGTGTTCTGACTTTCAATTACATCCATCGGGGAGCGTCGTATCGGCTGTGCTGGATAACATTGCTCTGATTAACGTTTATGCTCCTTCCGGTTCCAATCGACGACAGGAACGTGAGCAGTTCTTTCAACAGGCGTTGACAGCCCATCTACTTTCCGGTAAGGAGTGTATTATTGCAGGGGATTTCAACTGTACGCTTCAGGCTAAGGATCAGAAAGGCGCTGCCAATCTCAGCCCAATGCTTCTGCAGTTAGTGACGCAATTACATCTACGTGATGCCTGGGAGCTGCAGCATGGTAATACGGTGCAATTTACCTTTTTCCGAGGCGCCTCTGCATCCCGACTGGATCGTTTTTATTTATCTGACACCTTGGTTCCCCATTTCCAGCGCATTGAGGTTCATCCCGTTGCCTTTAGTGACCACCACGCCGTGACGTGTGCTCTAAAACTCACGGCTCCTAGTCTAGATACTGGAAGGAGTTACTGGAAAATCAATTCAACCCTCTTTCAGGATGAGGACTGTCGATTGCATTTTGCTACAAGATGGGCAGCTTTAAAACCCTCGTATCACCGTGCCTACCGTAAATCAGAATGGTGGTCCGTTACGGCAAAACCGGTCATCAAAGCATTCTTCAAAACAATTAGTTTTGAGAAGGCCCGTGAAAGAAGAGAGGTGATGCAATTTTACAATGAGGTGCTTTGGAATCTACATGAGCAGCAGAATCGAGGTGCCGAGGTCGCTCCGGCTATCAGGAGAATAAAGGAAATAATTAAAAGCAAACAAGATCAAATGCTGCAGGGTTGCGCCATTCGGTCCCCCTTGTCGCACGTTCTCTCCGATGAACAAGCCTCCTTTTATTCATTGGCCAAGGCACGCTCTCATGGACAGGCCAAGTACATTTCATCACTCACTGACGCTGCTACTGGTGTGGTGGGACACGCCAGCTATTGCCTTATCTTCAGGAGCAATACCAGCGCCTATTTGGCGAGGCTCAAGCGGAACCCATGGTTAGCGCGGCGGCCCTGAGTAGCCCCGTGGCTCACATTAGTCAGTCCACGGAGGAGAATCTACAAGGTCCCATTACGGAACGAGAAGTACATCAAGTGGTGCAACATTTGAAACGCAATACGGCGCCTGGCCCGGATGGTCTTTCTTATGAATTTTTATCTTGCATTCTGGCCGATAATTAAGGATGAGTTTGTTGCAGTGTTACAGGAATTATGGGATGGAGGCTGGTTTCCAGAACATTTCGCGGATGGAATTATAATTTTACTCCCGCGGAAACACTGCCCTCAGGCAGCGATGGACTTTCGCCCAATAACACTGCTTAATTCAGATTACAAAATCTTTGCGAAGCTTTTGGCCAGCAGACTAAAACCAGCATTTGAGGAGGTGCTCCATGTTAATCAAACAGCTCTTCAACGCAAGAACATTATTGGTGCCCTTACGGAATTAAGAGATGTGGTCGTCCATCTTGAGCAGCACCATAGCTCCTTGGCATTAGTTAATCTGGATTTTCATAGAGCTTTTGATGGAGTTCAGCACTGGTATATCTGGCGGTGTTTGCGCGCAGCTGGGGTACCTCAACAAATGGTAGCGGCGATTCAAGGGCTTTATCGCCAAGCGTCGTCAAGAATACTTTGTAACGGCTTTTTGTCGACACCTATTCCAATACGACAATCAGTCAGGCAGGGGTGTCCCTTATCTATGGGACTGTTTGCCTTGACTCTCAATCCATTACTCCAGATGCTACAAGATAGACTGCAAGGCTTAAATATAGCTGGAGAACGCCTTAAAGTAATGGCTTACGCGGATGACGTGACGGTTTTGGCCAAAGATCACCAGGATATGGAGGAGATAGCCACGGCGATTGTGACTTACAGTCAACTTTCGGGAGCTCAGCTCAACGCCCACAAATCAGAAATCCTTCCACTAGGTACCTGGGAACATCCACCAACTTTGCTGCATATGAAAGTGGTTCCACAGACCACTATACTAGGGGTTATATTTACCTCTAACATATCAGAAATGATTTCTCTTAATTGGACCCAGAGGATCAACGCGCTACGTTTTAACTTACATGAAGATCGCTCTCGAAATCTAACGTTGTTGCAACGCGTCTGGTACATCCATACATATGCCTTGAGTAAACTGTGGTATGTAGCGCAGATTTTGCCGCTCCCTAAGCAGTTCGCCCAACGTTTTGAGACTCTGCTCGGATACTTCCTGTGGACGGGGAAAGCATATCGATTTGCTCGCCCGCAATTGCGTCTTCCTCTAAAGCAAGGTGGTTGTGGTCTAGTGGATGTTGACAACAAGTGTATGGCGCTGTTGGGAAAGAGAGGATTGTCCTCGTTACTTAGCAGCGAGTCTCCGATTGACAAGAAGTTTTGGTATGACCAGTTACATACCGTGGAGAGACCTACACGGGAATTTAATCGTTTGGTTGCCAAGCTTCGTGCTCTTGAAAATTCTGGGGAGCGACTGGAGAATTTTCTGACTACCAAGAACCTCTATCGTCACTTGACGAAGCCAGGTATTCAACGACCTAATGTAGAAACAAAATACAGTCGTGACTGGAAATGCGTTTGGGCCAATGCAAGCAACTGTAACCTTCCGTCGATATGGAGAGAAACGGTTTATGAAGTGGTTAATGAAACGGTTCCAACTGCAGAAAAGATGTGGCGTCACGGGAGAGTGAATTCGAAGATCTGTGGCGTATGTGTGGAAGAGGATACACTTGAACATCGCTTGTACAACTGTCAGCGGGCTAACTTGATTTGGACCTCCATCCAAGACACATTACATAAACTTCGTCCAGAAGAATACTTACGTTCGGTACCACAGCTGGTACAACTAGAGTTTCGTTTCAAGGACAAGAAATTTCACAATTTTGCTGTGTGGTTGGTTGCTGGTGCACTACATTGGCTGATAAAAGTAAGGCGAGGAGCCAATGAGTTGGGAAAGCACCTACGTATATTTTTGAAAGAGCAGAGATGGACCTCTATACGAAAGAAAACCTTACGTTCCCTGGAGCCATACATTTATCATTTGGAACAAATGCAGATCTAAGAACCATCTAAACAAATAGAACCCTTCATTTGTCTCACAGTACAAGCCAATAAAACAAGGAAAAAAAATTATTACCCGGTACCCATTCCCGTCTTAAATAAATAAACAAAAAAAAAATATAAAAACCCATGAAAAAAAAATAAAAAAAATAAAAAAAATAAAAAAATAAATAAATAAGGGCGAACCTAAGGCCCACTTCGAATCTTCATACGCCTTTTACAGCTTCATACAGTGTTTTGAGCTCGTTTTGGTAGTTCTAACAAAAATAAAAAAGCTGCATCCACCGTTGCAATTACTGTATGAGCTAAAGAGCGCCGTAATTTGTGACAGAAGCAAAAGCAATCTAACTCTTACAGTCTGTGAGGTTTAATTTGGCATATTCTCTACACAGAATTCTGTCCTTGTCTAGCACACGTGGGTGGGCCAGCAACCACTGCTTTGTAGTGATTCGTTTAATGTAGACGCTCCCAACTCCCATTCCGTTTGTGTTGATTGAAGGTTGTCAGTGACGTATGAGCTATAGAACTGTGAATTTATTGTTTTGTGGATTTACACGATACACAAAATGTTTCCAGTGTTGCAACATATGCATATAACATTGAATTATTTTCTTGTAGTTTTAGTTGTGTTTGTGTTGTTTCAAGTTGGATCCCGAGGGAAAGTTCTAAAATTAGATTCTAGGGAAATTGTAGTGAAAGTTCACGGTTTCTTCAGTGGTGAATGTGAAGCTTTGAAATGTGGAAAGCCGACTATTTCAGTGACGAGATCGTTGAGAGAACCGATGCGGCTACAGGTATTTCTTCTAGTTCTGTCCAACGAAGTTTAAATGAACACAAAAATGCAGAAGCTATCGGCGGTAGACTGCAAACATGAGGCAAGAAGCGCCCTAGTAGAAGACCGCGAAAAACAGAAACTGATTCATTCACAGCTGCTGCAATTAAGCGAACAAACTATTCGCTGTATCATACAGAATTTTTGCCTAGTTTGCTGGATATATGTGAGGCTTTAAAAGCTAAAGACGTACTTAAATGAAGCGTGTGGTCCTTACGAAAAATTCTTAAAAAGCTTAATTTCAGTTACAGTAAAAATTCGAAAGGAAGACGCTTTTTAATGGAAAGAATGGATATTGTTTCTAAACGATTGAAATTTTTAAGGCGAATAAAAGTACTGAGTTCAACAGGTAGGCCTATAGTGTACTTTGACGAAACGAGGGTAAATATATACCATACGAGAAATAAGGTGTGGAAGTGTATCGTTGATAAAAATGAAAGTGATTTCCCAGTTAAAACACCAATCAGCGAACGACAGCGGTTTATAATTGTACATGTTGAATGTTCAACAGGATTTATTCCTAGTTAGTGCCTTGCTAACTTTTAAGTCAAATTCGACCAAAGATTACCATGAAGAAATGGATAGTAACATTTTCAAGGATTGGTTTGTTAATAAATTACTACCTAACATCCCGTCTAATAGTGTCATCATTATGGACAATGCCTCTTATCATTCCATAGAAATTAATAAAGCACCCGCTTCATCTTCACTCAAATCCCATATGCAGGAATGGCTTCGTAATAGGAATATTCAGTTTTATCCACGAGCAACAAAACCAGTGCTATAAGAATTAAACTGAAAAAGGGTAATTTCAAAGTGTATGAAATAGTCTCGCAGAGGCACACAGTCATACCGTAGTACGATTGGCACCTTATCACTGTGATTTTAATGCTATAGAACTTATATGGGCACAAGTGAACAATGATGTTGTCAAACATAATATTTTATTTAAAAGTGTCGATGTAAGAGCCTTGTTTCATAATGCGACTACAAAAGTGACCCCAGAAAACTGGCGTATGAGCATGTACAAAACACTGAGCAGTTTTACTGGGAGAAAGACGGTCTGACAGATGAAATTACAGACAACTTAGTTATAAATTTAGGAGACTTGGAATCAGAAGAAGAAAACGAAGATTCGTTTGAAATTTATGACTGTGAATCGGGGGGTGAGCAGTAATCGGACGGAGAGGAGAAGGGGCGCTCTGCCACTGATGCATGCTTGGCTGGCGTGTCTGCTTTGCCTCCCACGTCATAGAGTGAGACGGAGAGTATTCCTTTCTCTTTCTAAAATGCACCCGACTAGTTAAACCTCAGAGACTGTAGTAATTTTGAAAACGAAAACACGTGTTTTCTGAATATTTAAATTCAATTGGTCCCACTGTGTAGATAGGCTATTTTGTGTTCCAATGTTAATGTCAACTGATGCATGTGATAGGTTGTTCCTTGAGGGGCGTGTTTAAAGGCGTGCCTAAATGTACACTAATAAATAAAAGTTTGTAAACTCGTTTAATTATTACTGAAACTGCCCGTACCTGGGTATGATGTTTTTGGAATCGACATACTTAGTGATTGATTTCTGTCCCATACAACACTTATGCACTGAGTTATCTACCCATTCTCCATAAACTGTTGTGAAAATTATCCAGTCGAAGGCATTCAAGAAAGGCATATCACATATGTGACTTAGCACGTTGCATAAATTCAAAAATAAATAGGGGCAGGTGACTCACCTGGTATAGTTAATTTCCTCAACAATTAATGGAATAATAGCACTGATATATTAGCCAATATTCTATTTGCTTGATCATGATTTGATAATAATGATCAGTTTTCTTTGTGGTGTGGGAAATTCATAACAAATTTTTATATATTTTTAAAAAAGCGACAACATTTTAGAAGCATTGTTCTCTAATTTGAATATAGCTGTATAGAAAAACTGAATTTATATTAACCTCTTTCACTGTATTTCCAATCATTTCTGCTATGTAAATGAAAACTTTCAAATCAATTAGTAAACTTAACGTTATGGGGAAAAGAAGGATTGGTAAAAATGTGAATAATCATAGCTCTTGAACTGGCTGACCTTAATATATTCAAGGACAGTAATGTGACTGTGGTTTCGTAGAATTAAAAGGCCGAGTTGCAGAAATTAAAAATCTCCTTTATTTCTGTAGAGATACACTGTTCAGTTCTCACGTAACAACATTACATCACATAATAGCACGATCTTCCAAGGTCGATGACAATAACAAACCGAGACAGCTGATTACATTAGCTCTCGTTACAACAAAACAATTGTCTTTTCAACAACAACACTCTCAGCTGTTCTCTGCTTACTCTGTTTACAACCCACTGTTTTACAACAACTCACTTTGCGAGCCGTCACGTCCTTAAATACCTAATTTGTAACTCTAGATTGTTCTACAATAAACCAGAACCCGAATAATCGCTATCAGTCCAGAAATTTCCGGAAGAATAAAGAAACCAAATATTCTATCACATTCTAGAAGCGTAACTTAATCTATGCCGGCGAGTCCTTTACCTCAGTTATCTTTACTTGCCGGCGCTTGTTTACAATAACCGCGCTATCATTAACTGCTTAGCAAGGCTCATTATTACCATGAAACTTTATCCGCCGACTGTTTTCTTATTTGTGCCGAAATTTTTATGCCTTTTGCCGTGACACTAATTACCATGTCCATCATCTCCTTTCATTTTAAGTTAGTGTTTTTGAACAAATAATCCTGTATCAAATTATTTGACAAATTCTGTATATTTAATAAGGCTTAAAATGGGAAATGTAGGTTTTCACCATTTTACACATTTTGGTTACCTTTAACATTCTCTTCCTTTAACATGTCCAAATAAGTGATTTTAAAAGGCTGGTTTTGCATTGGCGTAACTTTTCCTCATCACTGTTCTACAAATTATTCCTTTGCAAACCTTATTCTTATATCTAACCAAACCATTACTGGACAGCGTCGGCCACTACGTCCACCAACTCTGCCCACTACAGGTGTCATGAGTAAGATGGAGTTTTGGAGGGTGGGACGTGGTCAGCGCCTCGGTCCCTCCCTGCCGGTATACAAAGTCTTCGCAATCACTAACGTTCTACATCTTGTTATTCAATTAATACTTAATTATATATTTTGTTGCAGATAAAAGATTATCGTAGCTTAAAGCGATAGTCAGATTTTTGAACAGCCGATTACTTCTTTGTATAGTCCTGAGGAAATAAAACGAATTATCACTTGATGCAAAGTTCAAGGTAGTTTAACATTTAAAACAATATAAAATACACATCAGAAATGGCTAACTTGCAAAATATGTTATTCAACATAAATTATGTAGCTTAGCATCTAGAATTTTTGTGTCATAAACTTCTTTTGTCCATTTTCCATAATTTATCTGTTAAACAAGATTATTAAGGGTTTCTTCAGTGTGAAAAAGACTTCAAGGACTAGTCTCACAAAACCCAAATGCACATATGAAAACAAGTATACATTTTATTTCTCATACCTATGTTAAATTTGTGGTATTCTAATCAAAATCATTGAGCCGTTTTTGAGAAACTGAAGAATGTAATTATTTTTCCATTTCAAGGGGGTTTGCGGTATGAGTACTTTTTTCAGAATGTTCTTGTTGTGTCTTCGAAAGAAGCTTAGCCTATGCATATTTCAAGTTTCACATACACAAAGACCCGTACACTTTCTTTAAAAATGTTTTTTATGAGTTCAGACTGTTTCAAAATATTTATATCCGGTACAATTTCGGTACTGTATTTTTGGGTGGAATGCAGTACTTCCTGCACACGCTGTACGTAATCAGTTCGTACCGAAATGATTCAGTCTACGTCAAGTAGTGATAATAGAAGCATTCAATGTGTTATTAAACAATTTTACATTAGGAATCTTGATCTTTCTAGGAAACGTTCAGGGCAGCTGTTGTAAGCGTTGTTTTATGTTCTTGGCAGAATGTGGACAGAAGCTGAACTTGGTTGGCATCCATATCTGCTCTAGTAACTCTTAGTCTGATTTATTTTTGCTTAGATTTTTTTACTTTCTCTACTACTTATAATAACTGGAGAAAGTATATTTCCTTACATTGTCGGTACGCTCTATCGTTTCGGTTCCCCTTAAATTAGTATACTCACATACAGAAGATGGTGGTATGAATAGAGTGGTGAAGGTTGTTCAAATATAAACATTTTATTTAACATCCTCTGATTGGCGCACAGCACTATTTGTTACTACACAAAGAATAACGTTCCTTCTTCAATCACTTTAATTGTGTCGGAGTTATATGAAGCTATTAATCGTAGCTTCACTAGTGATCAGCTATGACAAGGTTTAAAATATCGAGCTTTCGGCCATTCCAAACTCTATGGCCTTCCTGAGGAAGCTACAATTAATAACGCTCGATGTGAAAGTTTTAAGTCTTACATTATATGAAGCTCATTAGTACTTATTACTGATTGCCCAGGACAAGAAGACAAGCTAGAGGAATGTTGCAACGTAATCGCTTTGCTGTCCCCTGGGGGTGTATGCTCGCTTTCCGAGAATGACAAGGATGGAAAGCTCGCTTAAAATACACAAGTGTTGTCACATAGCTCAACTATACATAATACCGATCGCTGCAAAAAACATTAGATTTGGCAGCATGGGTGACCCATATGCACCCTCATTCACTCATTTCCTAGTAAACAGATCCGCTACCGGAGCAGATCAACAGTTCAAGCTCCTCTGTCCCTCATACCCCTCCAGCCCTCTTGTCGTGGGCATACAGTACTTAAACTGTTTGTATACTCCATTACCATATAAAGAATGCAGTCATGTTTACTATTCTTCATTGTGTGATGAAATGTCTTACCTGACTAAACAAAACCATAGAAGTTGAAGGATTCGATTGCAACTTGCAAGCTTTACTGTTATTATATTACTATTCTATGAAACCCTGTCACTTCTATCCATGCATGGATTCTTCTTTTTTAACTTCCCTAATTATACCACTTACGGTGGTGTTAGGGGATTCTTGGTCTTCTACCCCTTTCAGGCGTCGGGTTGAGGAACTGCAACTCTGGATCAGATACAGAAATCCAGAATGGGAGACCAATCCGATGCCTGTAATGAAAGTGACAGAAGTAGCTGAACGGAACGAGGACGAAGTGGATGAAAAGAAGAATGATGACGGAACAACTGGTGGAATGATGGCGAGGGAAACCGAAGATCCAGGAGAAAACCCGCCCCAACACCGTGCTGTCCAACACAAATCTCACATGCGGTCGCTTGGGACCAGGCACGAATTCATAATAGCATTTTGAACTTTCAGTTGGACCTTAGTAACATCAAGGCTTACCATTGATAGCACATGTGAATCAAAGGTACCAACATTATTATGCAAGGATATTGGAAATGCGAAACAAAGACGCTAATCACTACTTTGCAGTGTAAAAGTTAGCAGAAAGTTATGTTTTCTTACAGCACATTTGTTATTAATTTTCCATTGTTCAACTTAAAATTAAATTTCTCGTATTTTCGTATTAATGTTGCCTACATTGTCAACAGTGCAGCAGACGATTAAAGAAGAAGAAGCGTGTCAGGAAAAGGAAGATCTGTTGAGTGCAGGAGTTCCCATTTATGCTATGTTCTGTTTTATTTTTAAGTAACAAGAACAAAGAAGACTTTTTCTAAGTCGCCCACTATATACATAAGCATGGGTAAAAGTGAAACACATGAGAAGACCTACTCCTGACCTACATATAAATAGAGAAGAAAGAAGTCCAAAACGTAAACTGTTCAGGAATTGAATAGAATGTTTGCATTAAATAATGGATATGCATATGTGAAGTACAAAAATAGTACATAATTCTGTTTTCCATGCGCTTTGTTTGGTGGCGATAAGCACTGATCGAAAATGCTGTGATGAAGTTAGTACACGTGCACGAAATATGTATGTGGTGATCGTTAACCTATTTTCAAAGTTAACAGTAGTTCAAAATTAATAAACTGCTTGCGAAAAGGGATCATTGAGCATTATTTCGGTCGTTTTGATCATTCACGGGTTAAAAGACGGTAATTAATCATGAAAACCGAAAAAATAACTGTTTCGGGGAAATAATGTTGCCATTGCTCACACTTGAGCCTTCACTGAAGCCGATAAGAGGAAATGCAGCAATAATACTGCATCTAGTTTCTTCAATGCCAACAAATACTATTATATAGCATATTTATTTCATTAAATATTTCTGTTATGTCTGTATAGGTAAACATTGTATCGCTATTGGTCAGATAAACGTGCTCCAATATGCTTCAATGTTTACCGTTCTGAGAGCTAAAATTCAGGAATTAATGTCTTATATGAAGCGAAATAGCTTAGCGGTAACAACGGTCCCACAGGCCGTCCACTCTCTCACCATGGAGTTTTCCGTGCTTTTTATTTCTTCTCCCTCTTTTATCTTACAGAACGACTCCGGGACTGTGTATCGGTCGACGGCGGGCAAATGGTACAGAGGGTTACGATTTGGAACTACTTCTTGGCTTTATCAGAGAGTAGCTGTTCCAGCCTTCACTACCAAGTTGAGTTTTTTTTCCGGTTTTTCCCTCAGGGGGCCTCTGAATCACTCTCCGGCGGTTTGGACGGGTTGGGACAGAGTGCTTTCCAGCGGTTGGTCAAGCCAGTACCTTTTAAGATACCCTGTGTGCCTCTACAGATTACATCGTCTGTTCCTTCAGCCCATACGTCTCCTGCGTTTCCTTCACTTCCTCCGCTCCTCTTCGTGGTGTACGTACAAAAGATGCAATTGCATGTCGAGGTACTAGGTGTTCTTCCGCTACCTTAGCCTTACTTTATCTACCTCTACTTCTACATCATTATCATCATCGTATACAATTCGAATTACACAGTATTTGTCTCTTCCGAAACCAAGCAATTCACAGTAATTCTTTCTAGGCCGTCCGATATTTCTTTTCCCTAGAGGTCTGTATTCATAAAGTCCTTTATGGATACAGCCTTTCCTCATCCGTATCAAATGTTCATGCCATTTATTCCTATACTGATCTATCATCTGCAGAATTCCTTCAATACCGATTTGTTCTCGGATTTCTTGGTTTCCTTTGTGACCTTGCAGTCGGAAACCTACCAATGTGTAGTGTTTAACGCCCGCTTTTACTACATATGGTATCGCAGGCGGTGACACTGATGATACATGAGATGAAGGTGGAGCACCGGTGGAATGAGATGGCGGGGGAAACCGGAGGTCCCAGAGAATACCCGTCCCAGCGCCGTGTTGTCCACCACTAATCTCACTTTGCGGTCGCCTGGGATCGAACCCGGGCCGCCTTGGTGAGAGCCAAGCGATCTAACCGCTGAGCCACGGCGCGGCCAAAACCTGTCAATGATCTTAACAACCTCATTTTCGCTGCCTCAGTACTTTTTTCCAAATTAATTGTGAATATCCAGGTTTCTGCACCGTAAAGTAACAAGGCATGGCAACACTTCAAACAATTTAAGTTTCGCTACTTTTTCAAACAGCGTTCTTTTTATTGTACCCACTGTTTGTTGAAACTTGCATAAGTTTTTCTTTGGGTCCTTAGAGTACCAGTAAGAAATATCACAATCTATAAAGTTAAAAAGAGGGACTTCATCTAAAATTTCCCTCCCAATTACGATTTTAACTTTATGATCTAAATCTACATATATTATCCTTCGGAAATAGTTTCGTACCACCAAGCGAAGTCTGGGCCAATTTCTGATGTGTCCGTTACGTTCAATGGTAAGTTAATGATGAGGAAGCGGGAAAATGAGAGAATCCACAACGTTTACTGTGGACGCCGAATCACATTTAACCTAGCGTATATTTCACATGAGCTCGTTAGTGGTGAAGGCTTGGTTGGTGCACATTGAAAATGTGACTAGCAGCTCTCAACATGGGAGCTGCTAAGAAAACCTCTGAGTCATCTTGGCAACCACATTAAGATTCCACAGTTTTTTTTTAAATAAAAAGTGTTAAGTCCCTCGTAAAATAAATATATCTTAATTCTATCATTGTTGGTTCTTATTTTCATTGATATGCAAGTAAATACACAATTATAATCCAGGACTAAATAGCTGTGATACCTTTGCAATGCTATTACCTACATTTTGGGACCCACCTGCGTAGCGTAGATGGTAACGTGTCTGTCTCACTTTCAAATGGTCTCGGGTTCGAATCTCGGTTAGGGTGAGATACCTGGATAAAGTTGCTTCAAGGGTTTTCCCTTATCCTGAAAGACAAGTGCGGGTACCTCTAAGCTCTATGGACCCTGGAATCATTTGAACATCATTTCGCCCATTTCATTCATCGTCTGATATGACTTAACGTTGGAGGACGTAAAATAAATAAAATAAATTTAAAAATCTACATTTTGGGGCTTAGGCTAATAAGCTTATCCGTCCTCACAGTTTCCTTCCCTACTTTCTTCAGTAATTTCATGTACTGAATTTATTCAATTCCTCTTGAACATTTCCACTAACATTTTTTAAAAACCTTATTTCAGCAGCCTATATATTTCTTTTGTGGCCATGCCATGGCTGAGCGGTTAGATCACTTGCCTTCTATCAAGGGGAGCAGGTCAACGCATGTGGGATTTGTGCTGGGCGAAAGGGCGTCCAGGAGGAGTTTCTCCGGTTTCCTCCGCCATTCGTTCCACCAAGTGCGTCATTATCACCTTTTCTACCATTACGATCATTTTCATTTTATGTAGCTTCTTCTGCGCTCTCATACCAGGCTTGCAGTCACTTCTCACTACCGTTTCTGGTTCTCTGCACACCATTCTGCTGGCGTTTCTACCTCACGTTAAAGAGGTCCAAGTTCGAATCTCGGTCTGGATAAGGCTTTTTTGGGGTTTTTTCCTTATCTTGAAAGATGAATGTCGGGTAACTCTAAGCTCTGCGGTCTCTGGGCTCATTTGAACATCACTTCAGCCACTTTACTCATCGTCCAATGTGATAACGTTGGAGGAGTAAATGAAACAGAAACTCTCCGCTTCCAGGTTACAAAGGCCCTACTCTCCAGCGTGGGACTCGGAACGCTAACCACGACCCACCCTCCACCACGGCTCCCTCACTCATGATGCCCTTTGTGGGCTGAAGTAGAAATTGCGTTGGTCGAGCTGTAGCCCTTGGTCCTTCATGGGGTACTATGACACGGAGTTTAGAGTTTTCATGTCTTTCTCTGTGTCTTTACTTAATACCCAAGTCTTACATCACTAGTATAACAACTATATTTGTAAAACTTCATAGTTTCTTGTGTCTTTATCTATGAGATTCTGCAATATTCTTGTAGGTAACTGAACAAAAAGTTATTTGATATTCATTTACTTTATTCTTTATATCATTGTGTTTACTCATATCTCTTATATGACTGAACTGAAGTGAAAAATCTGTATTAGTTAATTTCTTTAAAATATTTTCGATTCAGTTGCATTACCATTTTTTTCTGTGTAAGAATGCTTAAAGTTATATATCCATAAAATTCTATGATTTATGGAGATCGGTGTACTAACTGAACCTGTCTTGTGTTCCATTTGTTGCAACAGTTCAGACCCACAACTCCAGATGTAAGGAACGGCACCGTAACTGAAGAGACGCCGGTACCTAGCTGTGATGCGACGCCGGATAACAAGGACGTCGATGATGACTCAGCGGTAAGTCACACTCACTTCCCCCTTTACAACTACAACCTCTCATGCAAAACATGCTGCCAATTTCATGACTCAATCCCATAGATACCAAAGAAAGTGTTGCAATCGACGCAGAAAACTTATACTATATGGAATCACATTTTCTTTACTTCCCTCGTACTGCAATACTCTTATTCATCTATCCAATTTATCTTATTCGAGCTAAATGTTTGTAGAAGTGATTTTATGGTATATTTCCTTATAGGTGCGATGGAAATGTGGGAGTACAATAGACTAAACGATAGTCTAATATTTTAACAACTGGTTCCTAAGTGATGCCTTTGGTATTCCGTTCTCTCTGCATGACAAGGACGTACAAAGAAGAATAACGATTTCTCATTCAAGAAAAGTATAAGTATTGAACATTGTTGCAATATAATGTGGGTGGCACACGATTACACGTTGACGCTACAGTTTGAAGCAAATAGTGTTTAGCTCAGGGTAAAGCAATGAGGTTTATCTCAAGGTATGCGTGAGTATGTATGAGACGGATGGTTTTAATGACACTGGCATGCCCGTTTCAAACTGGTTTAATGACTGCTTCTTTTTATCATTACATTAAACTCGAAGTTGCCGATCAAGGGTTACCGATATCACTGTTTAGAGTTACTATATGTGAAATGTGTATTACTCGTTAAAACTTAATTCGTTCTTCACGTCTATATGAACCGACAAGTAGCTTCTCTCATTGCTTCTGGTCTGCCCTCGACCAAGACAGAAGAAGAGGACTGCCCTAATCGGCTCCAAGCCACCAACTGAATGTCCTCCACAGCTGCGCGTGGGTGTGTGTGACTTTCACTTTCTCGAAGCTCTTTATTGAACCAAAGATTCCCTTTGTGACTATTTTGTCATGCCATTTTTAAGGTTCCGAAGAATACTCTATTCAAAAAAAGTCAAGTGATACCCTTTAGAACTCTGCTACGGACACTGTTTCTTACGTTTCTTTTGTTAAAACAACTATTCACCCCAACTGCTATTCGACTCAACTGCCCCTGCACGTGTTGTAACAAAGAACCAACATTCCTTTGAAATCCATCATAATTCTTTACTTATTTCAATCCTTTAATTTCGGTATCAACATTCAAACCAATAGCAAGGAATTTCTTGATAATATGTACTTTACTCCACAAAAAATGTGTTTTTATGAAGATCTCCACTCTTTGCGTAATAAAATTTTGTCTACCGTTTACTGTTAAAAATGTTATTCAAATGCTATTCAGACTGAAGCAGACTTCAAAGCCATTGCCAGAAATTTCAAGAAATACATTTCATTATTCATGATAATATCTTAAGCATATGATAATTTAAGGGGAGTCGAAATGCCCTATCTTAGCAAAGTTAATGTTTGACTCATTATATCAGCAACTATTTAATATAATAAGCTAAATTTTTAAGGTTCATTCAACAATGCCTTTACAAATCATTGATGACAAATAACATACTTCAGTTCATTAGAAGGAATGTTATGATGTTTTAAATAAAACTGTCAAATTCTTAATGAAAAATTATGGTTTTTAAATTTAAAAAATAGCTAATCCATGTACAAAAACTGCGCAAATTCTGCTCTGTGGATTGGTGCAAATATAAAAAAGCAGAGGCTGGTGGTAAATTGGATGACGTTCATTCCGAGAATCTCATACTTAAAGCAGTAATTTTGGCATTGAAACCTATTTATGTAGATCTGGCTAATCCAGAATTACTGAAAAAGTGTTCGACAGGGAAAGCTCAAAATGTGAATGGATCTTTTAATAATGTAGTTTGGACTCAAGTACCTAAAATGCTTTTGTTGGCCTAAAAACTCCACGTCTTGCTGCAAATGATGCAGTACATTCAATGAAGGGAAGCTTGGCATAATAAATGTACTATATGAAATGGGGATGACTTGGGCAGAAATATTCTAAAAGACATTGAATTTTATCTGATAGCCTTCCCATAATATCTGTCAGACGTCCTCTATTTTCCGGTCAGTTAAATTTGTTTTCCCAAGTTTTCTCGATCTTATACCCATTCTTTTTTCTACATGGTAGACACATTCCAGTTTGATTGGCAGTAAATCTCCGTAAGGCTTAGCTGCTATCATTGATTTGAAGGAGCTAGAATTACCATCCTGATCAAAATTAAACAAAATCTCTTCTCTAGCAATAATTTTTACAAAGTTATTTATGTTTTACAGTAAATGTACCAAAATTTTCTATTAAAAACACTACGCAGGGTTATTTTCACCTCTATGAAAAAACAGCAAAATGAGCGGCAGATACTAAATATTCATATGCAATTATAAATTTAAAAATGGAGAAAAAATCACGAAAATCCGATTTGACTCCCCTTGATCAAATTCCTGAAAAAGTGGAAACTTTTTCCATGTAAATAGCAGTTTTGTAGTTGGAGTGGTGGTTTTCCAGAACATCCTTGTTACACATTGTTGGAAGATGCTAAACTCAAATATCTAGAGCTATTTCTAAACCATTCTGACGCTTTGCAATCACATGCATTTCTCTATTGTTACAGACTCCTATGCATGTTTCTGTTTCATGTTAATCAAGATAAACATTACTTTATTGCTAATTAGCATGTAAATGCAAGGGGAATATAGGAATATATTAGACTTCAAGGATAGTCAAGAGCACAGCTCGATGTTATGTGATGCCTTTGACATTCTCTTCTCTTTGGACCTCTTTGACGAAAATAAGTGTTGGAAAATTGAAACATTTAACAAGGAATGTCTCGGAAATAGTTCACTACACATAAAACATGTATTTTAAGGAGGTGTGAACCCTCCCTCCCCCTTTTTTGTTGTGTGCAGCATTTTGTCTGCCTCAACCGATTTACCAATTATTGAAGTCATTCGGAAAGAAGACGGCGTCAGAAGACATGTTAAATAATTTAAGCTATACATTTCATTTTTCATTCAAATATCTTAAACGTAAGGTAAATTTTAAAAAATCGTTATAGTCATTTTTGAGAAAATCAACATCTGTGAAAAATGTTCCGTGCAAAGAAGGTTGAAGGTGGGGATTTCCTTGGAAAGTTTTGTATCGCATCCTTGGAGGGTGCCGAACTTAAATACCAAATTTGATACTTAACTGACTTTTCGTTCTTTAGTTAGATTGCTCTCCGACACGCATGCGAACCGACATGCGCACGCGCTCCGACCTTTTCTTAAAAATGTCCTAAAACAAATATTTTCGGATAAATCTCCGTATCAAAGTTTTGGTTGGAAAGCAATAGCTTCACTGATTGCCATGCCCATGATGGAGAAAACAAAAATTTTGTATATATCAAAACAGTCATCGGAATGCCTAAACTCCACTGGCTATTTTCAAAACATTTAGAGGATATCCTTTATTTCAAATACATCGTGCACCGCAGTTCAGTGAGCTAGAGCACGTTCCCAGCCACTTAATGCATCCAGGTTCGATCCCGCCCATGAAGATACGAATTTCATGTCCCAGGTATAGGACAAGTGACCATTCAGCATTGTGGGGAAAGTCAGGAACTGCGATAGGCAACGATGCCGACCAACAAAACGAATGTTCAATAAGTGGAATGTTATGCTGGCCGCAATCGTATCAGTTGGATGATCATCCACTACTTCAAGTAAAAATGGTCGTAAAATCGGCAATCGGCAATCGGCTGCAGTGGGCATGGGATTGTTGATTATATCCCAAATGCATAATATTTTCATTAGCAAATTTTGAAATAGACTTCAAACAATAAAAATGAATGAAACACTAATAGGTTATCTGGAATGGAGAAATATCCCAAAATAATCACCTTTCATCCTTCGTTTCATAAAATCCTCAACATAAATGTTGTATCTAACCGATTTTTCAATTTCCTGTTCTCTCTCCTTTTCACAAAGCGACTTAAGATGTAACCAATACTCACATGCACAAATGTAGATATATTTATAAGGAAAACTCCTTATTCAAGTTTCAGGTGTAAAGCACTCCTTTACCAGTCTTAAATACCTAAATTTAGTGGAAGTAAAATGGTGTAATGTGTTGTACTCACAGCTGCTTCTGTACTCACTCTTATGCATACTATTTTTAAAAATGATTATCTCCAATTAATTTTAGATAAATTGTGATCTTCAACTAGGTTTATATTTTTAGTATTATAAGATCTTGTGTGTTTCTTTCAGCATATTTAGTTAAGCAAAGGTCTTCCAGAATGAAGAGTACCTAAGTGGCTTATCCTGGGAGGTACAAGATGTTCAGTTTACTTTTTATGAAAATATCTTAAACATGCCACAATTTTTGTCAAACTTCCAGGGAGCAATTTCTGAGAAAATCGGAATTTCCGAAGGAAAAAAAAGTGTTCCATAAAAGGGTAGTGTGGGATTAGGGATTTTTTTTAGAATATCGTGCTGCGTCTTTAGAAGACCAACACATACACCAAGTTCGATGTTCGACCGAATGATCTTTTTCAATTATTCTGTTTGCAGACTTTTTGGAGCTTTTAATATGTATACATTTTTGGGTAGAAGAGGCCTCAAAACATATTTCTATTGGAATCTTCTAATTGAATCTTTGAGTAGAACGTAATACTTTTTATCCCTCTATTTTCTTTCTCTTCTCTCTCTCTCTCTCTCTCTCTCTCTCTCTCTCTCTCTCTCTCTCTCTCTCTCTCTCTCTCTCTCTCTGGATATATATATGTGCATAAAAATTGAAAATTGTATCACCACCATTAACACAATCATTGTTACAACCAGCACTCTAATTGGCTTGGTCTTGCAGTGTGCGAGTCCTGTGGAGGATAACCATGTCTTGAGCAATGGACGTGCTAGGGAGGATTCTGAAGACTTCAAGAACAGGCTCAGAAAGGAGTTAGTCAACAGAGACGGTCACAGGTGAGAGTAATTTTAATATGAACTACTATACGTTTTATATTGTCTGAACTTTCTAATAGGAAGAAAGTTTAAATTTTAAAATAAATAACTCCTAATCTATTATTATATATGCTGAAGTGTTGTGGCTGGTTGTGTTAAAGGATTTTACTGGGAAAGAATGTTGAGTGTTTTGAATGTTATTACCAGGAATAAGAATTTCGAAGCAATAAAGCCAGAATGGAAGTAAACAAAATTACTTACTAGATCATATGTAGGGATATGCTAATACCCAACAACCCCCAACGACAACGGGTCACAAAATGTTATAAATCAATATTATACCATTAGAGTTCATATCTTTTGGACTAGAAATAACAGGATAATCTTTAATCT
Source organism: Mantis religiosa (assembly GCA_030765055.1). Lineage (NCBI taxonomy): Eukaryota > Metazoa > Arthropoda > Insecta > Mantodea > Mantidae > Mantis > Mantis religiosa. The sequence goes on from JAUKNK010000402.1 coordinate 88,647, forward strand.
CCGATGTCTAGGGATCAAATTAAGCGAAGGGTGATTTGCCTTTTCGGAAGGTAAATAAAGTCGGTGGTCTCGCGCCATAGATCTACTGACAAGTGAACCATCACTGTATTCACACCGCTATACATTTGAAAATGTGATGGTATACCTAATGCCTGCTGTATATAAATAATGTGCACCCAAAATCTGCTGTGGATTAGAATGGCAACGTCCAAAACTGAAGCTTGGAAAGTGCCTCATGCAACCACTTACAAATGGCTGCTGGAATCCCTCGTGAGCTCGATGTCGAGTGTGGGAACGGCACTCTTTACATATGTCATGTGTAGGCCGCGACACGTCCGAGGTAAACAACCGCTGTCGTGTTATTATGCCTACATGTTCCTACGTATTCTGCACTCATTTTTGGGCACTTCAGCTATATTCCGCACCCAATATTTGGTTCACAAGCCGCACATAGAGCAGAGGTGATGTCATCAAATTATCAAGCGAATACAGGTACGAACATGGTGATAGTTTCCTTATTAGCTTTAAAGAATCTTAAACCCAGTAAAGCAACCGCTGAGCAAATTTGTTTGCTCTTTAACGCTCAGTACAGAATGTTAATCTGATAACTACAGCAATTAAAAAGTGTCCATAATGAAAACTCAAATTTGAATTCTCCTCATTCGGCCTTTTGGAGATTATAGCTCCAGAACACGGCGCTCGAGGATTCACCGGCTTGCCTGAGTGTCATGCGAGCACATTAGATAACACAGGAGCAATTCCCTCAGGAGCAATTCCCTAAGCAGCAAGCCTGAGCTAAAAGATTTGCATGGGCGACAAAATAATAATAGCAATCCCAGATAAAAAAGCTTTTTGAACTTTGTAACACCAGGGATGTACAAGAGCAGTTACACCCTTACCAACAGATGTCAAGGAACAAATATTGCCATCTCTTTTCACCTCCTCTAGCTCAGTTAAGTAGCTCTAAGTAGTTAAGTCCTATCAAGGGCAAGTGCACGTCTAACACATCTTCAAGCAGCGCTTGTAATGACAATGCCGTCGACTTTCACATGTCCGTTCTATAAAAGTGTTTCGTACGACTAGTACGCAAGGAAAGGCTAAATCATAGTTCGCCTCATAGAGAAAGAAGTGAAGGGGGTATTTACCTGTGTTGTTAAACTGTATGGCAGCTAGAATATTTGTGTCAGAGCTTTTTCAATAACGTGGAAACGAAGGTTAAAGTTCTATCGCCTCTAAACGGATAGGATTAATAAAACCTACATTAAGAACGTGTTAGTGTAGCACAATCATACAAGATCTAGGTAAGTTGTAATTTTACCCTTCTGGAATAGGAGAGGTTATGCTGGCAGAGAGTAGGATCGAATTTGTCATCCTCATTTTCGTCTTTTTCCACTACATGCATTAAACTTTTAGACCTATTCCGAGGCTAATCAAACTGTTCTCTTCACCTGATATGGAGTCCTCCAATGTCTTTGTCCTAAAGTCTTATAAACCAGTGGTTGCAGTGGTAATCGAAGGTTGCGTCCTTTGAACGTGCCACTTCCGCTTATTCTGAAACCTTTAATTTCTTCCACAATGTTTTCCCCACCTCTATTTCTTGTGATAGGTATATCTAATTTCGGGGTCGACCAGTTCTTGTTATATCTCCAAAAGAGACCTTAAAATCCCATTTTATATGCCTGCAATTTCTTTTTGCCTATTTTATTCTTATCCATGCCTTAGATGCATACTTTAATATGAGCTCAAATACTATTTTTAAAGTCTTAATTTAAAACCCATTCTCATACACGTTTCTATTGAAATGTCTTAATAAAAACTCTTATTTTATTGTACGCTTTAATATTTCTTCCGTTTCTGCCTTTTCATCAATTACTAATATTTTTGATACAAAATATTTTGAAAAATAGACATCTGCTCAATTATTTATCCTCAGATTAAAATCTTGACCCGAGGTTGTCCTTTACACATAATGGCCGTTGTCTTTATTTTTCTACCTAAATATCCATATTTTGTTATTTTATTATCTCATTAAAATTAAACACTTATTTCTACATATCTTCTTTATTCCCTGCCAATGACAAGTGATCATCTTCAAATATAATTATATCTGTATTATAATTTAACTCAGTTCCTTTGATTTAGGTATGATACTTATAAATCTGTCCTGCGCTGTGGCATAGTGGACTAGAACGTTGTGCTTTGGTTCCCTGCTACGGAATACGGCCAGGATTGATCCCACTCTTGGCTGGTGCACATTTAAAATCCCAGGTATAGAGGCCCAATCAGCATCGTGATTAAATTAAGGAGTTACACTTGGTAGCCAACCCTGGTCTAGAAAACCAGCTTTCCGTCAGGGGGTGCCGTGATGCTGACCACATCTCGGTTGGATGACAGCCCAGCTATGGCTTGCGTATGTGGTCGTGAGGCCGACAGTCGGGTTGGCAGGCTCTGATCCACTAGTGGGGTGTTACGCTATGGGTTACGTTTGCTTATAAATTTGTCATGGCGAGCATAAACCATCAAGTTCCATTATAGACCACCTTATACGCACGTCAGTATACAATCATTAGACGAAAACTGTAACTGAACACATTCATGAAAGATGACATGACAGTTGCATTTTAGAAAACTAATAAACTGTGTTTGAAAATTAAAAGTTGTAATAGTACATAAACACACAGGCAAAAATCACCTAACCCGCCTCGGTAGCGTAGATGGTAGCATGTCTGCCTCACGTTCAAGAGGTCCCGAGTTCGAATCTCGCTAAGGATGAGTTACCTGGATAAGGTTTTTTCCGGGCTTTTGCCTTATCCTTCAAGACGACTGTCGGGTAACTCTAAGCTCCATGGACCCTGGACTCATTTGAGCATCATTTCACCCATTTCATTCACCGTCCGATATGACTTAACGTTGAAGGACGTAAATTACAAAAAAAAAAATCGCCTAAAAGGTAGCAGAATCAGCAAATTACGCTTCATGAGAGAGAATTCTCACTATACAAGTATTAAAATTTTGAGAGACGTAAAACTAATGCAAAGTAGGCAAACGAATACTTCGAAGAGGGAACAGTGAGGGAAGAAGTCTGAAAGTACGTAGTTCATTCTACAAAGTCTAGTGCTGTTATGAGGTTGGACGCACTTGAATCTTTTAGAGTAGAACGCTGCGAAGGAGAAACTTCCAGAAAAGCTTCCAGGTTTACATCGTGTGATTGTCGGGCATTAGCCAGCCATTTGTGACGTATTTGAGTGTAACGGGCAGACAAGGGAGAGGGACAAAAATGAAAAAGAGAAGAAACGGTGTTAGGTGAGTTATGCGACAAAGGGAGCCAAATGGTAAGACAAATGAGTGTTTTATTCTCTGAGCTTTCCAAGCTGTTTTGCCTTGGTCGGTAGATTTAAATAATTTCAGTTAATGTTCCATCCCCATCTGTAAATACATTTCAGAACTCATGCCATCATGTTGCTTACCTCTCTCTGGGCTAAATTCATGCAATCCTTTATCAAGGATTTAATAATCCGCTATTGATTAACATTTTCCATTGTCTGTTACCCAGTGGCGAAGTGTGCAATGAAAAGCTGAAAACTCCGCTTCCGCAAGAATTTCAGGAGAAAAAGTTAGAAAAACACAAAAATCCGTGCGAAACAATATTTTATTTGCTCTGGATACATTTTCAAAATTTTGTTCGCGAACATCTGCGGTACTGCGAACAATTTGACAGCTGCTTGGATTCGAGTGACCAGTTCCCCGAGCTCATTCAATACTGAATATTTCTGTATTTACACTTTCGTAACCTTCAATACCAAGCTTCGTAGGTTTCCGCAACCAATCGCGACCCTTCGATAGTTATGAAGTACTGACACATGTAGTCTGTAGCGTGTGAAGAAAAGCTTTTTTTTATGTGGAGCTTTTAAATCCACCAAAATGTGGCCAGTTGGAGATAAATAATAAACTTGTGTTAAGAACACGAAACTTTATTTAAAAATGTTCACTTCTTTTAAACTTATATTCACACAATAACGTACTTCATTTGTTATTGTAAGTATATTTTAATAACATTAGAAATAGTTTTTGTTAGGTAGATTAGTATTCAGGGGCAACAAATAGGAAATTCTTGTGAAGTTTCAAGTTATTAGCAAAGCTGTGTGAAGTGGATACTCTCTCCCTTTTAGACTAACAGTTAACGCGGTGTGGGCCAGCTGTAGGAAAAATTGGAACGTTTGAGTGGAGAAGGGCAGCAGGAATATGTCTGCTTGTAATTTGAGAAGTCTTGCAATGCAAGAAGGGCCTACGTGTGACTGTGCAAGAGAAAGAGTACAGAAGAGGAGCCTTAGTTATTTCAATCATCCCCTCTTATTTTAATAAAGATTATTATTTGGAGCTTCCCTCACTTTGAAAGTCACGCCTCGCTACTGGTGTTCCCAGAGTACCTTAGGTATATGTATGGAGTAGTCTCTATGCTAAGGTTGCTTGAACCATTGTATATTGACGATGTCACAGTTTCCGGCACTATTGCCAACTTAGCGACTTTCTTACAGTTTCCAACAATTTTCAGTCAAATGTTACCGATAGATTTATTCATTTAATGCCTAACGACAATATGGCAACATTTTGAGCTTAACGGGGCAAAACCTCAAATATTTTAATGGTGAATTTTCTAATGTATTAGTGCCTATATAATAATTACAGGACTTTAACACCACGTCATTTCATTTATGATTTGGTAAAGTGTTTGTATTCCGAGATGGACTCTTGCATCTCATTTGGGACAGTCTGTTTAGTGAGAAGTAAATACCTAGAAACTACACAACAGAGGTTAATTGAGTATTCGAGTTCTCCGTGAAATCAGTGTAGTTTCAATGTTCTTGCAGGAACGGTGCTTGTCGCCAGATGAATTTCGTTTCAATAGTACGTGACTTGAATAGTACGATATATTCGCTATATATGCCCATCTCGTATGTTAGAAGCATTTAATTTATGTTCACTGATATTATAATAGAATTTATTTATACAACATGCTATTTAAAATATTTTTATCTATATTGCACACATTTTAAAACTATTTGTATAAATTGGTGCGATTCTTATACCCTAGCTAGCTCAATTTGCTTGGCACCCAGGCCTTTTAGCCTGACTGAATAGCATAGTCACCTTTCAGTTGTCTACTCTAGTTTGCTGTTTCCTCTTGTTGTCACAGCATTTTTTTTCTTTTCCAATCTTTACTTTTCTCGTCCACTTCTCTTTTTCTTTGCAAAACAGGTTTCGCATATTTCTATTTCTACTTTCATTTTTCTCCGTAACCATTTTTATTGTATCAACTCACTTTGCATCTTTTCCATTCCTTCTTTTTTATACATTTATTAGATCGATCAGCAATAATACATGCTTTGTAGATCTGAGAGAACAGATACAAAATAATTATAATGTAATAACTTTGTAGAGGTAGGACAATATGCCTCCTCTGAACTAATACAAATGTGTTACTGCACTAATACAAATGTGATACTGAACTAATACAAATGTGATACTGAACTAATAAAATGGTATACATACTTCAATAGTGAGAATTTACACAGTAGAACAGAAGACTAGAAAAGCAAATTAGAACAGCAGATCATTCAGAAGTGGAAGTGCCATCACTATACCATTTCTTCTCTCATAATTCTTGTCTCCATACTGTTAGCTCTTTGCACTCTGTCAGAATGTGAACTGCACTTTCTGTTTCTCCACATAATTGACATAATTCTACCCTTCTACTTCTTAGTCCCCTTAAGAATATTCATCCTGTTCTAATCCAAGCCATTCTTTCCCTTTCCTGCCTGTTACATTACTCTACATATTTTCTCTTCTCCATTCTCTTTTTATTAACCTATAAAACTTTAATGATTTTCTGTTTTCTAACCCTCCCCATATTTATTGTCTTTCTATATCCTCCACTCTGGTTCCAACTATTTTCCAAAATCTTGCTACATTCCTATTTTCTAGTCTCCATTATTCCCCAACTTCTATTTCTTCTACTGTTTTTTCTGCCTCTGACCACCAACTTTTTCTGTTTCCCATTTTCTTTTGTTGATTCATACATACCGTTAGGATTTCATCATCATCATCTTTTATCGAGCATTTATACCAAAGTTTTAGAACTCTTTCTGTTATTATACGGGGGAAGATGACATACTTAACGGTTATGTCCTTTTTCATGGAAATGGGAATGGAGAAAAATATAAAAAGTATCTCAAGATATTGGTTGTATATTTAATTGCTACTGGGAGACACAGTAATCAGTGTCCTTAAATGTGAGGAGATAAAAAAGATGCGATTAAACTAATTGCAACAAAACTTACATCTTACCCCATCATTAGGGAAAGATGGGAGCTAACATTGGAGAAGATGGAATAACATGGAGAAAGATGCAGCAACACGAAGTTTGAAATTTAAAAAATAAAGTAAATTGAGCATTTGTATTACAGCATGTAAGACACTTTATAAAATGTAAATTTAACGCATGTTAGAGACATGATACAACGAAGGAAGGAGAGAACCAAACTGCAGTCTTGTAACTCTCTGGCCAGGGTTTGAAGGAATCCAAGTACTCAAAGCTTGCTGCCAAAATGTTTTCAGTGGTTTGAAAAATGATCGGTCAAGCCGTCATGATCGGTCATATGTAATTTATCAGTATTCTTTAAGAACTTTCAACTTCTCCAAATGTGTGGGGGAAGATGTGGGTGGGCCTTATGTTTTGTGTACGCTACCAGCCATATTGGCCGGAGCTACCATGTGCTCACAAAGACGCACATGGCAAAATACCATGGTTAGGTGAAGCTCCATGCAGTACATCAAGTGCTAGACCTTACCTATGGGCAACGAAATATTACACAGCCCGTATTTACCAAGTTAAAAGGTAGTGGTTTGTTGTTTATCACTGGATGAAGCAAGATATAAAACGAAAGAACACAACAGCACACTTCCAACTGGAGGCCCCTATGCTAGGCTGTAGTAAGTGCTGCTGTCTAGTCTCAGATGAACAAAATATAACGAAACTTCCGTCTTCCCTAAACTTCCACCTTCCCCCCACTTACCTTACTTTTTTCCCCTAATTCTTCTAAGACTACTTCTCCTGGAAGTCTCTTTAGCAAATTGTTTGTATAACTGGTCTATTTTATTTGTTACTTTTGACATTCCCCATATTTCCCCAGCATACAACATCCTTGCCTCTATCAGTGTTTCATACATTCTCTCTAACCATTTTATTGACATATTGAGTTTTTATTTACATATCCTTATTTCTGACATTGCTGCCTTTCATTTGACTACCCCCTTCCTGCCATGTGCTTCCCATTCTCGATTGTTATTCATCCTAACTCCTAAGTACTCAAATTCTTTCGTAAGTTCTAATTTTACCCATCAAATCATTTACTGCTATTAAGTGAAAATAAGTTAACAATGGTTCAGTGCACTAAAACGCACTTCGTTCTAAATATTCTACATATAGAAAGTAAAAGCAAAACTACAGACATCGCTATGGGGATAATTGGAGTAAAAACCTCTAAATTTTGAGGCTGGGTACAAGCTACAAAAAATATTCAATCAAAAGCATATAGTCGCTGCTGTCGAACTGCAATATGCATGAAAACTCAGTAACAGTTTGAAGCACAAAGGAATAAAATTCTGACCACATAATCGAACTAAACGAAAAACGATTCCGTTTAGAGCAGAAAGTCATAAAATGCATCATCATAAGGATGGTGCAAATTAAACCTGTCAGTGCTAGGTTTGTAGTACTAGTTCTCTGCAAAATAACGCAATTTTACTAATTTAAATCAACCGATGGGTCGTGCCCAGCAAGCATTTCGACTCCACAACTGAAAATGATAGGAAAGCTAGGTAAAAAAGTATCAGCAGAAGAACAAATCATTGTAATGGTGTTTCAGTTATTCTCTCCAACAGTGAATACATACATCTGCACAAAAATGACGTAGCATTATAAATACCATACTTTCCAGCCCATTCCCTCTTTTGGGGGCCGTTAATTAAATTTTATTTTTACTTCGCAAACTTTTAGTGCTTCCAAATTCAAGCTAGTATCAAATGTTCGTTTGTTAGCAACTCTGGCTTCCAAGCAGTTGCCTTGGCTTTTAGCATTTGGCGGAGTTCGTCAGGTAAAGTTCCCCACATACGGGATGCGGTGTGTGCGTGGTAAAACAAGGACGGCAAAATATATAACACGGTAGGGGATTCAAGAAAATGGTCATGCTACTGTTTCATGTCTGCTTTATTGTTACGCAGTTGAGAAAGTATACGAATCCAAATATGGTTAACTTGATTTAAGCTTTTTGGTGTACTTGTAAACAATGCTTAGTTGAGGCTAAAACTTCTATTTTATCAAATTCCATTGGTTGATCTTACGAGAATATAACACACAGTGCCACAGATGACTTATCTGTTTTCTCACAGGCGACAGTTTCCTTTGTGTTCTGATGTGCTTTGCTCATGTCTTGTGCCTTTTCTCCTGACACCGCCCACTGAGTATAAATATATACCGAGTGAGATACTGCAAATATCTCGAAAACAAAAATAGCAAAGCCACGAAATTAGAATACAGGTGGATCAAAATATGATATTAGAATATACCTATATTTATTAAAAGCAGAAGCATTATTAACAGTGAAGTATTCTTCATATTTAAGTTTGATTTATGAGTCACTATGTTTACACTCAAACTTCACTTACTTCTTGTTGTATAATTGAAACGTTTTCAAGATCATTCGATCTCATCCTCAGCTGTTTGGTGACTAAATGAACCTTCCTCTTCTTTTACTACTACGGAGCTCCGATCACTCTGCCATCTGGTGTTATTAAAACTTAGTGCCCCTAAGTGCTCAGGGGGTTTCCTCCGTGGTCCGCATTCGGCCGTGGCCGATCTACTTGACTCATAGGTTTTTTCGGGGTTTTCCCGAGGCGCCAGGTGAATTCTGGGTAGGATAATCACATCCCCCGAATTTACCGTCCCTCCATTTCATCCCCGTTATCATTTCATATCATCTCTCATCTGGTGATCTCTCCAAGGCAGAATTGTCAGTAGGTGTATCGGCGTTGCTGGCAGGATGATATACTCTTGGTAAAACTTCCTCTTCCGGTAGGACGGTCCTTGGTTATCCAAGCCCGGTCTGTTGGATCCTTTTCCGGACAATAACATGGGGGGATTACGGTTGTACTGGACTGCCGGGGAGTTTCCAACTGAAGAAATGTAGAGACGCTGCTCTCTGCACTGTTGTGGCACCTTGGGACGGCCGCCTCTAACTTCTCTCGTCCCTTCCTTTCTGCCAGTTGTGCCCCCCTTGGGGACATAGGTAAAATGGACCTCTGTACCGAATCTTCTCCATAGCGTAGTCCAGCCAAGTTCAGTCCATATTAATTATTATCAGGATAATTATAGTATACAAACTAACATTAAGAATGATGTTATTGCATCGGGAAAGGTCAATTGTATCTGCAAAATTGCAACATGAATTTAATGCTTCAGAACGAAATGCAAATGTGTAGGTTCTTGAACTTCAATCTGCAGTTAATCGCCCAATGGTTGACATAAGCTGTTTTCAACGTTGTACGCAATTATCAATAGCGCTGGGAATAACCCAATCTTTAGAGTAACAAAAATATAAATAAACAATTAAATAAATACAAAATTAAATTAAAATATATAATGATCTATTTCATTCGTTGTTCCTTAAGTGTCAGCTTCATTACAGTTTCTTGGGATGTAATTAGCTTATTGCGATGTAACAAACACCATTCCTGAAGGACCCCAGGATAGTTTTTATATATTAAAATAACAAATTAGGATTCTTTTTAACTATCATATAAATTTTATGCAACTTTGAAACCTTATGGCCAAATATTTTTTACATGGGTCATTCTTAAAAGTTCAGCAACATGTTTAAATTACACGTGTACTTCCTTGAAATTCACTGGACCATTCCACTTCCTCTTTGTATTTTTATCAACTTTACACTTTTACACATCAGCTTTGCTCTGATTTGTATGCAAATTTGTGTACATAATCTCAAATGCATTATTTAAGGGTTCTGGTACTCATTTCGATTGCTTTATTCGTTGGCTAGTAAAATGAACAAATAAATAAATAATGATAATATCAATTTATACTGAAGTTCAAGCAAATTATTAACAGTAGCAACTTCATTAAACCAAAAACTTGTTTCTTTAAAATTAGCATAAACATCCTTCAAATAAATTAATTTTCACCATACTTATGACACATAGAATCTCACTAACAAGCATCAATGTGCAAGACCTTCTGAAAATTTTAAGTTTTTCGCTTATTAAAAGTATTTTTTATATTATTTGAGAAACTATTGCAGCTTGAGTTCGGAGTTTGTTCTCAGGAATGTTTTTATTTATTCATATCTGTGAAAGTTCTTTTCCAATTCCTGGTTTTAGTTCAGGGATATTTGAAATTCAAGTTTTAGGTGACTCACCCGATATACTCGTTCTGTTTTTAGCATGCAGTTAGTCGAGAGAGAAAAGCGACGCAATGGCAAGATCTCTAAAAATGTCCCTCATAGTTAAAAATGAATTTCCAGGTGAAATTATTTTAAGGCAAAACATGTTTGTAGAACATAAGACTGCGAACACTGGTTAGTGTGCTGCGAAAACAAGCGAGCGATGATTTTCAGTTCGATTCCTATAAAATAAGGGGAAACGTAGATATAATAATCCCACAAATTGTAATATCATAGATTTCATTTATGACTTTCTGTACTATGGTAGACGCAAAAGTTAATGGCGGCTAAAGGAACCGGCAGCTAAGCGCGACGTAGCCATATGTCAAAGAGCGGGGATAAGCTATATGCAGTAACAAGACGAAATGAAAACACTGTATAGGGTATTACTGTAGCTGTCAAGTAAACATAAACTTGGCGTGCATGCCAATTTAACAAGTAATCTGAAAATCAGACCTCAAAATGGCAACAAAAACGTGCGCAGGCCAAGCAGAAAATTACTTCTGGCAAAGTTACTGTACCTATCTGTAACCTTTGTTTAGTCACAAGCTGACACAATAAACAAAACAGCAGATAACGAAAGGATTTGAACAGATGATGAAAGGATCTTAACAGAGCCGCTGTTAAAAGATGAATTCAATGCACTTCCATTCACTGCAACAAGTTAACGTAGGAAATCGGTTTTTAGACTGATCGCTTTAAAATAAAATGCTCTTCATGATCAGATTATTCTCTTTCCTGTAGCAAAAATAAATTTTGTGGGTGCAAATGATTTTCAGTCACCGGCTTTACAGCGTGACTTCACAGCTTGTTTAACTATACAACACCGTAAGACGTGGCAAACATCTGATTGGATGTTGTGTTGACCTGTCCCTCCCGCCAACCGCCATTAAATTTTGCGTCTGCCATAGTATGGCATAGAAACACTTCTGCCACTTCTCCAAATACAGAAAGAGTTACCAGGGAAATATTTAGTTGCAGCTCCTTCGCTATATGGTCACGTTCAGACGCGTGCCTGCTAAGATAAAGTAATCGCAATACAGTTTAATGTTGCAGGGTTAAAGGATGCGCAGAGTGAATTTATTATTGCAGAAACAGGACTGCTATCCTCCAAGAGAGCGCAGCAAACCCATTCTGGGTCGTTCACAGTGGTCAAACTTGCTGTTGCTATTTCGCTTTAATACCGATTCCTTCAGCTACAATCTAAAATTGACTTTTTGTCCCCAGTGGAACTACGAAGCTTAAACGAACAATATTATCAACCAAAGTCGAAAACTTTTCTCCCGGAAGTAATTTATTGAGGGAAGTTTCTAGAAGACTGCACGGGAATGTCGTTTCGTCTCCTAAATGTGAACATAAATTCCATTAGCAGGTCTAAGGAAAGTCGTAAAGATTTATGTGCAGTGCCGGAATAAAATGTTATAACCTCTGCCTTTCTTTATTTCTTCTGCCCTCTTGCTTTTTGCACGCTTTATATGTTATCCTTTTCCTCTTGCACTGTTTATACCTGAAAACATTTAGTAAATGAACACACACTGATTAACTTTAAATGAAGCATTTTGTAAAGAAATTTGTACATATTAAGGCAACTGATAGGGGAAAAATATGTGTGAACTATTTCTGCCATTTCAATTATTGACTGTAACTTTTGGGTACGTAGTATACAGCTACTTTTATTACATGTGTGCAATTATTTCCATCTCACGATAATTTACGTTGGTCATATTCTCCAACTTGAAGCGGGAATTGATCGCTGTATTCATTCCAAAACCATAGTGAATGGTTCTAAAGTTTAAAAGAATAACAATGTAATTAATTAATTTAAATTAATTAGAATAGAATAACAAGAAAATGAAACATTTACGTACATTTATATAAAAATAACACTGATTCAGTGTAATTATAAATAAATGTAAAATAGTATAAGAGAGTTGCTGAGTTTTTATTTATGGACGCCCTTTAACTGCTGGTTCTCAGCGTCCCATTCTATATTAGGCATGCAATATCGGTTAATTTTGCTCAGAAATTTTACGCCCGAAAAAAAAATCCATCGCTCTCCTACAGGTTTGGATAATTAATTAGAAAATATGCATATAATCCACGTAACTCGTGAAGATTTCCTGACAGGGTATCACGAAAGGAAAACATTATATATAATGTATATATATATATATATGAGCTGACGCATAACGACGCAAGCAGCTAAGTCACTCAAATACAAAATATTCTAAGGATACGGTAGAAAACTATATGTCGAATGAGACAGGGTAAGTCCCATGTATCCTTATATAAATATTCTTTGGGAGATAGTAGGAAATACAAATCTGTAGATAGAGGTGATCTCTAAATGCTCAAAGTAAGTACGTGTTTTTTATTATTACGAGGAAATGGTTATATGATTTGGGCTCCCCACCGATTTATTAACTTCAACATCATAAGGAAAAGCAATCATTAAAAAATATATCAACTAATTTATATTGTTAGCAGTGGTTAGATATTGGGCCATGCCGTTTTAGACTTTTGTTGAACACACTCCATATAAATATGAAATAATCGAAATCTGAACCACAAGAGGAACGTTTTGAATAAAAGGAGACTGTAATGTAATTTCTATTATTAGTTTCTTTTCATTTCCGCATAAAAGAAACTTCTTCTCGAGAACCAAAAGTAATGCTTAAACAGGTAGAGCCAGACTTAGAAAATTCAGTGTTATAAATGGGTTTTGAACCACGGAATTAATTTCCAATACCTTTTTAAATCTACCATCTTCAACAGCTTTAAAACTGAGTATTTTTCTGCTTTAAAATACTCTTTCTCAGATATCATATTATCAAACGCAGGAATCGACAGAAATCCATCGTAGCTTACAGCAAAGACAAGTAATGTGAACGTGAATATAATCATTTGCATGGTATGTGTGCATTTCCCATAAAAATACTTTTTCTAAGTAGTTTTCAAGGTGATAATGAAACTCTCTCTAATATATACAAACGTAAAGCTAATGTAAGATATGTTCTGAGATGAAAACCACTTTTCATTGAGACCTTAAGCACAGTCAGTAAATTTCTACAGAGTATATCTGTGTGAAGCAAGTACAACCGGAAATTTAAGTTTAGAATGAATCGCCTCCTTAATTCTCTAATTTTCTTTTCACGTATACATTAACAACAACAACAACAATAATAATAATAATAATAATAATAATAATAATAATAATAATAATAATAATAATAATAATAATAATAATAATAATAATAATAATAATAATAATAATAATAATAATAATAATAATAATAATAATAATAATAATAATAATAATAATAATAATAATAATAATAAT
>JAUKNK010000402.1:107500-117500 GCA_030765055.1 Mantis religiosa
TGTGCTTTTTATGTGTACCCGATGCACCGGTAGTCGCAATGCATGGAAGGATTGCCATTTCCTTTATAACATTTGAGCCGAGGTAGAGCCTCGCGATTGAGCCAAGGTATACAAATAATAAATAGGTAGCGACATTTGGACACCGACGAAAGAGATTGGATGTATTATTGTGCTGCTCGAATGGTCACCCTGGCTTTATCGTTGATAGAAACCTCTCAGATAACGAACTGATTACTCCACGTGGAGTATCTGTCATTTGTGATCCCTGCGCATTCCATTGGCTGAAGTGATGCGTTGATTGGTGCAGAGCACAGCTTCCAGAAGCGCGGCAGTTCCCCTCTCACGTTTACGAGAGTAATAAGTGCGTCATGTGAGAGGTTACTTTTACCAAAGATAAAGCCAGGTAACGTTTGAAGCAGTAGGATAATAACTGCTCTGTCTCTCGCTAGTTTAATCCTGCTGTAAACAACAGGGCGGGGCTGACTCGACTCACCACGTGTTAGACGCTACACGCACGCACATAAGTTTTGCAGCATTAGCAGTATATATAGCAACACTATCTTCTAGACAATAAATAAAGAGTTGGGTTACACATTAACTTATTAAAGCTATGAGTTGGTTCATTTCTAAAAAAAATAATCATGAACTTTACTGCGTATAACACTTTCCGTAAAATTGTCATATTTCTCCACGACGATGATTGTATTTTCGCGATTTTCCGGTGTTCTTAAGAGTTCCGGATGCTTGCGGTTTCATTTTAACACTTACTTGCCGAAACACCAAGGAGATCACCAGTTCCTTTCTCAATGTTTTTAAAGACGATTCCGGGTTTCTTTCTTCAAGCACAGCGAGACAATGCGCGATCATTCGTCCCTCACCACTTTTTAAGGTTTTGCCTTGATTGTGTTTCATTTCGGCTGAAGCACTGGCCTGCTCCATGATGAAGAGCTTACTGACTTTAAATTGCATACAGGTGTTCTTTGGCTTGTGAGGTATTAAAAAATACATGAGATGTACAGGAAATACAGTGTTAAATATCATAAGCAGCTCCACACTATAAACAATAACATCTTAATCAGCATTCAACTCGATACAGATCTCGTTGTGAGAGAGCTATCTGGTAAAGCAATGCAAAAATATTATATAATAGCAGTGTCCCTTAGTAACTGTTAAATAATATACAGCTTAATTTAACATAATAAGTTAATAGTGTGTATAATTACAAATGTCGTCTGTCTAATCTGTATATATTATATAGAACACATCTATGTGATATGTGAAGCAGAAAGATAAAATGTGGGACATTTACGTTTATAAGATCGAAACATTTGCATACTTTTCTCTCTCTGAAATTAGCTCGCGCAGAGCAGTGATCAGAAAACTACTTACAGTACTGTACTTAAAGGAGAGGTTTATCGTACTCGTGCAAATAAAAGAAAACGCCCATTAACTTCGCTAAACCAATCAACAGTTTTCTGTCCCAATATCTCTGTCTCTCTTGCCAACCAGATGTTTACAACAGGATTAAACTAGGTTGGGATAGATTATACAAGTTGTCATAACCAGAGCGCAGAGGGAGCGAGTGCCTAGTCAGAAGAAACCGATATGAATGCAATGCAAACTTTACCTTGTTACCCTACTTTTCAAACTCCAAAGTGTTTCAGAAATAAATTCAGCAAGTTTCGTGGTATTCTTATCTTGGTTGGATATTTCGTGATGCAGAAAAATATGTAAAATTAACATTTTTATTAACTATTTCAAATTCGAGACGAAACGCAATAAATAAATCATTAATTGATAATTATCATGAAATAATCATGATAATCATGATCACGAAATTAATGAAATCATTAACTGATAAACAATCAACTGATGAATATTAAATATAGACTTTTTATATTTAAATTATATATGTATATTTTCAACTTAAAATGCTTCTCTTAAGTAACATTTAAAACACATGTATATCTATAGTATTCATAATACAAGGACAAGGTGTTCATCGTAAAGTATGTGTCAACGACAAGGTATCTATGGTACCCCAGTTTTGTGCAGACTGAGTAATACAGTGTAATATACACCCAACTCAAAAGTTGAATATGTTTACTTTCAAAAATAAATATCCTGTAGTTTTCAGTTAAACCCTGTCTATGTTGAAAGGTGATCTCCAGGTCACATAATGTGATGTAGGCAAAGCGCAAATATTTGTGCAATTCGCTCAGGTGTATTGTTTACCTTTAATAGATCCTTGATTGCGCACTCTTTGGCATATCCACGATTTTTAAGTAGTTTCAGCAGGGCAGGGCCCTGTCTCCTAATGTAAATAATATTACGGTTCTCCAGAACATTGTCTCTCCTGTTGTGTCAAAGTTTCGTGGCATGGTAGTAAAAAAGAAATTTTCTGACCTAACCCTTCAAATTCCTATTTAATCTTTGCTTTTGATTTGTGGAAGTCAATTCCACTAGAAAAACCCGTAACTAATGTTTAACGGGTAAATGTGCCCTTACCTCTCAATACTCATAATACTCTTAATCTGAAAGGAGTCACTACGAATTATTACAGGTGCATCATTTAATACTCATTGTGGCCCTTTTCTTTATGCAGATGAAAATACTTACCGTCAAAAATCAGTATATGCATAACTGTCTAGTTTTAACAAAACTCAAGTTAAATAAAGTTATGACTCATGATGTAATCCACAATTACTGTACGAGGAATAAGCACTTTCGGTTACTGATTCTCTAAGATTGACGAAATCCAAGCAGTGGTTTAATAATATATCAAACGAAATGTTTAATAGACTGCCTATAGAAGCTCAATATTGTAGCCACAAGCATTTCAAATAAAATTTGAAATTCTGATACCTAAATATATTTTATAGTATTATGAGTATTTTACATGTAACCCTAACACTGAATTTTAAACTGTATTGCTTTGATTTATGACACAAACCACAGTTTATTGTACATTTTATGAAATAAAATAAAATATAAATCATCATTTCTAGCACTACAGCCCAGAGTGGACCTCGGTTTCCCTCAGGATCCTCCTCCAGACATCTCTTCTTCTGGCTACCATCCACCAATTTTTATTTCCAGCCTTTTTACATCCTCCAATACTCCATCCATCCATCTCAAGTTTGGTCTCCCTACTCTCCCATGCTCTCCTAATTATGTCCTCTCCATCCAGTCTTTGGTCATGTCCTGCCCATCTTAACCTTGCTATTTTAATTGATTTTACAATATTGGGGTTTTACGTATTTTATATAATTCATCATTATATCTGATTCGCCATTCCCCTTTCTCCTTAATTGGACCATAAATTCTTCTCAGTATCTTCCTTTCAAAAATGTTCAGTCTTTCCATATCCTCTTTTGTAGTGACCCATGTTTCACACCCATACATCAGCACCGGTTTTATTAATGTTCTATAAATAAATAAAATATAAATATGAATGTGAATTGATCGTCAACATAAAAAAATTCAATGTTCACGGCCGGGATATGAACCACGGATCTACTGGTTTCCATCCGTTGCTCTTACCCATTGAGCTACCATGGCCAACTTGCCATCATTACATTAAATTCTCCTTTTTTGTAATTTACGTCCTCCAACGTTAAGTCATATCGGACGATGAATGAAATGGGTGAAATGATGCTCAAATGAGTCCGGGGTCCATGGAGCTTAGAGTTACCCGACATTCGCCTTTCAGGACAAGGGAAAACCCCGGAAAAAGCCTTATACAGGTAATTTACCCTAACCGAGATTCGAACTCGGGACCTCTTGAACGTGAGGCAGCCACGCTACCACCACGCTACCGAGGCGGGCAAAAATCCTCCAATTGACTCATATATTTCCCCGGTAAACCACTAGGGGCTCTCGCATTCGAGATGCACCGTTTGTGGCGACTTACTGCTGTAAGTACTTTAGTCCCAGGCTTCATCATTTAGCTATTATTTAAGTTAATTGATGGAAATTAATTAATTAATTAATTGGTGGTATTGAATTTTTCATGTCGACTCTATCAATCCAATACCTTAGCCTGTATAGGCTAGTGTAAATAAATTATTAATTTCCATCAATTAACTTAAATGAATATGAGTTTTCGAATTCTTCAAACAAAATATCTGAATATTGAGCACTATATTCAGAAGGTCAAAGAAACTAAAGATGTTATTCTGAGCTCGGAAATAATTTCGAAGAAACATGCGCAAATGGCAGGAGACAGGGATATGAGGAGATGGCGCTCTAGTTGTGATGTACGAGATTACAGAATGCTATACATAGAAGTAATTGAAAATGTTGAAGCACGATTCACAGAAAGTTTGGAAGCCTTGCCCATTTGAAGCTCACATCTCTAACGCATCCTGTAAAATAACAGCTTAATGCTTAGATTTTCCTTCCGCTGCACTGGAAACGCTGAAAGAGACAGGCGTGGTTTGTTGGACAGACTGAGCTTGAAAAATGAGCGCGCTATTTTGCATTCAGTGGAGGAGCTCTTTAACAAATATCCACACTATCATTAACGAATTCTGTGAAAGGGAGCGCAGAATGATGTAACTTTAAGTAGAAAGCATGTAATTTGCAGCTACTTTTACTTTCGGTAAGTGTTATTTACATGCAACTAGTGTCACTGCTTATTTTTTATTTGTTAAGAAATGTTATTTTACCATCAATACTTTACATTTAATTTCAAATTATGTTAAATTAACAGAGAATTTCTTTCATTACAGCAACTATAGACACAGTTGTTACTTTCGAAGTGGATTTGATTGACCTTGTGTTTAGCTTTCTTTCTTAAACCATCTAATTCACAATTTGAATATTACTGCGTAGATTGGATATCCCCTACTTCCCTCCATTTTACTAAATTTATTTCTACAATGGCATTGTTCATTTTATATTCATCATCGAACCAATCTTCATTCTTATTGTTAGGATAGGGATACCAGGATACTAAATAAACACGGCCATCTAGCGTAGATGCTGGCGTGTCTACCTCACGTTCAAGAGGTCCCCAGTTCGAATCTCGGTTAGGGTGAGTTACCTGGATAAGGTTTTTTCCGGGGTTTCCCTTATCCTGAAAGACGAATATTGGGTAGCTCTAAGCTCCATGGACCCCGGACGCATTTGAGCATCATTTCACTAATTCCATTCATCGTCCGATATGACTTAACGTTAGAGGTCGTAAATTAAAAAAAAGACACGACCATCTTAGTGCAGCACTATTTTATTCCAAAGAACATATACATAATACACTTAACCTCAATGAGGTTCAAGAGAAAGACATTCCTCCACACTTATAGTTTCACGTATTTAAAAATTTCATTTCATATCCTGCCCAGTGCATAATAAAATGTAGAATATCAAATCGTTTTAAATATCATATCCTTTTAGGTTATTTACTATCCAATTTTGGCATTTATCCTATCTCAGAATCAAGGGCAGGTTCAAATTTTTTCTTATTTTCTTCCTTCCACTTGAATTTGATGTATTGCCTTTTCCCTGTATTATTTTCTCCTTTCTGACCAGTTTTTCTATTTTGTGATTTATTTATAGGTATCATCTATTAGTGAAAAATTCCCAGTACTAATAGTTCTATTTGATATTTTGAAGTTTTTCACCATATTACTAGACCACAATACAAAATCAATAACGTTCTTGTATTTTTATTTATACATGCAAATTCTCCATGTTTATACTCAACATATTTCCATTAAGTATGGCAAGCACGTTAAATTTACAAAAAATCAACAAATTTGCCACTTGGCCCTCTATCTGTCTCTCTCTGTCTGTCTGTCTGTCTGTCTGTCTGTCTGTCTGTCTGTCTGTCTCTCTCTCTCTCTCTCTCTCTCTCTCTCTCTCTCTCTCTCTCTCTCTCTCTCTCTCTCTCTCTCTCGCCTTGTTTTACTATATCTAACATTCTCATTTGTTTTCCTATTACATTCTTATTTTCTCATCCATTCACTGAATTAACATCACATTTCGCTATTATTGCATTAAAATCTCCTAATATTACAATTTCTCGTATTTAGGTATTTGTCTATTAATCTATCTCTATATTTATGTAAAAATAATTCTAAGTTACAGAAGTGTGAAGTGGTCAGGTACATGCTGCACCCACGCACATTATACTATCATATAACAGTTTATCGTCCTGAAATATTTTCAGGACATTCCTGACGTATTGTCCAGCTACTGATGTGTGTGCAGGTACAACATGCTGATAAACCATTCCATGAATGTCAAAGAATGAGATGACCATAACTTTCCCAGCAGAAGCAACAACTTTTACTTTTTGGGGGGGTTGGTGATGAAGAAGATTTCCACACTGAGCTTTGCTGTTTGCTCTCAGGATCAAAATGATGTAGCCAAGTTTCATCAGCAGTGATTACGTTTGAAAGAAACTCCGGATCTTCCTCTAACACCCACTTAAACTACATGCAGATTTGCATGCAAATGTCCTTTTGTTCGGGAATCAACAGTCTTGGAACCCATCGCGCACAAACACGTCTCATGTGTAATGTTTCTGTCACCAACGTGTGGGTGGTACCCAATAAAATGTTCAGTATTTCAGAAAGTGATCTTAAGGCAATTCGTCGATCCTCTCTCACAATGCCAGCAGCAGTGTTTATGTTTTCTTCCGTAAGAGCAGTAACTGGAGCACCGGGTCCACCTTCCTTTGAAATTGATTGTCTCTCTTCTTTAAACATTTTAAACCACCTTAGAGCTGTGCTGTATGGAAGAACAGACTCTCCATAGGCCTCCTGTAACATTGTGTAGGCCTCAACTGAAGATTTGTTGAGACGAAAGCAGAATTTCAATGCCGCATACTATTCCTCGCATGTTACCTCCATTGTAGTGGTAGGCAATACTGAACGTGTCTGAACTTGCCTGGTTCTCACAGGCAGGAACCAGGAGTACCAACAATGAAACTACTACAGCGTGTTTGTTTCACATTAAGCTAACAGAATATAATAAGATTGAATTTCAGTGCGAAAAATTATGACCATAAAAGAATTATGATCATTCTTTATTGAACAACCCTCGTATTAAAAGTGGTGCAGAAGTAAATGTAAGGTTTGCTTAAGGCTTGAGAAACATTGTTAGGGGAATTGAGGCATGTAAAATATTGGCTGCTGTTCTCAGTTTACCAGCGCCCCCCGCGCCAAATTTAACAAGATAATTAATAATACCATAGAGCAAGAGACCATGGAGTCTAGGAAGAAGAGAAGGAGTGAAAAACGAAAGAGGGAAGATTTTGATGTTGAAAAAAATGCAAAATATGGATCTGGGGAAATTCCGAGGTGTAGTTCCAACTTATCAAAAGTTTAATGCTATTTTTTTTTTTTTTTTAACTTTGGGTGCACTCATCTATAAAACTACTGCAGCTACAATTCTACATTCTGCCTGGAATTAAAGCAATACTTTAATTGTTTTAAAGGTACTTGTAGAAAGATATGTGAAAATTTGAATTTTAAAAACATAAATCTTAATATTTCAGAAGTAAATTCAAGACATTCATTTCAAAACATCACATATCCTTTATTAAAACTCCAAAATAAAATCTATTATATTTAATGAATTTTGAAAGTGTTGTAAAATAACCAGTACAGTTTCAAATTGATGCATTCCGTAGTGTTTGAGTTAAGCGTACCAGAAAACTCTCATTTTAACATTGGTGAAATAGGCTGTCCCGGCTTCCCTTAAGTTTGGTAGTTAGGCGACTTTTCGTTCTTGAGTTGTGCTGTTCACAGAAAAGACACACAGGTATACCATTGTCTAAAAATTTATTTTATTCTTCTAATTCAGAGAATCTCAAAACGTGTATTTCTGAAGAAAACTTGGAGTAAAAGCTTTGGTTAGAGTATAATACTTCCCCTGCTTTAAGCAAATAATAAAGTATAAACTGACGAAGTGCACAAACCATTTCCCAGCAATCATCTCTAGTGTACAGACCGTGTCATTATCGAGGCAAATATACCCGAGTGTTGCTACTTGGCAACTCCCATCACAATTACGGAAGTGTCACACCCTCACCACCCGCCTGGGAAGTTGCTCCTAAACTTTGTCCTGACCCACATTCAACCGCAGATACAGCAACTGCGTTACCACAAATATACTTCTATCAAACGATGACAAACACAGTGTGTGGAATAATTAATGGCCATTATTTGTTGCGGTGACAAAATGGGCATTTCCACTGTCATTGCTGCACCACTTTCCAATAATAAGTTAACTATGCTCATTTATAATCTCTCTAAACGTTACTATAATAAAATAAGGGTAATAACTCAGAAATTTATAGACACATTTCGCGAAAGACCTTATTTTCCGAAAATAATGCAATGACATTTGCTTAAAATTACATTATTGGGAAAATAGTAAACCATTAAAAGCACTGAAATCATTAAACTATACACAGAATTGGAAAGATAGAGTCAGACTGAAAAAAATCAATGCCATAGCCGGTATTTGAACCAGGGTCTTCTGGTTGCCGTCCAGCCGCTTTAACCCTTGAGCTAGTATGACCAACGTGCCGAAGTGACATTAAATTCTCCAACTGACTCGTGCTTTTCCCAGTAAACCACTTAGGATTTCTTATAAGCACATGAGGCAACTACCTTAATGGTGACTTACAACATGTAAGTACTTTAAGGCCCGGGCTTTATAGTTAACCACTATTACGTCAAGGAAATTAATTGTTCTTTCACACTGGCCGTGTGTAGGCTAAAGTATGGAGAGAGTCAGACTGAAAAATTCAATGCCATAGCCGGGATTTGAACCACCGATCTTCGGGTTGCCGTCCAGCCGCTTTAACCCTTGAACTACTATGGCCAATGTACCGACATGACATTAAATTCTCCAACTGACTCGAGTTTACACAGAATTATTTTTAAATTCTTTGAAAGTAGATAACGCTGCTTATATAATTTTCGTTTCTCTCCTGGGGCTTACAAGTAGAGGGAGTACTACTTTCAACAAAAAATTCAGTACTGAGTTTTCACCGAAAATGTGTTTAAGCTTCCCTAAATAAGAAAAGGCAATTTTGGCCCTAATATTCGTGTGTGTGTTTTTTGTTGTTTGTTCATCTGTCTGTGAACAGCTTAACTCAAAAACTAAAAGTCGGTTAAGTACCTAACTTTGTTAATTGGTGGAAATTAATTTTTTTTTCACACTAGCCGTGTGCAGGCCGAGGTTCTGATAGGTAGAATCAGACTAAAAATGCATTGCCATAGCGGCGGTTTAGAGAATTTATCCTGCTGGCACGTTACCATTGTACCCAGTGGTTAAGAGCCACCAGACAGAGACCATAATGTCCATGGTTCAAATCTCGGCTATGGCATTGAATTTTGCACTGGCTGTACCTATCCCAACTTAGCATTTGTGTTAAAAGTCTTCCAAGCATTCAACACCAAGACTTTGAAAAACTACTCTCCATTTAAAATATTCTTTAAGGGGAAGACGTTTAAAAAATATTGATTTACTCAAAAGTGGTTCTAAGGATTTTGATTGGATTACTATATGGTTAACACGCTTTGTTGTCAAATGAAATGTATATCTTGAATTTTTTTGGAAACAATCTCAAAAGCCCACTTCTCCTAAATGACTTTTGCATTAGCTGATAAAAAATAAGAGAGACAAAATCTGACTATCAACCTTTGCTCCTGTTGTAAACATCTGAAAGGGAAGAGAGACAAAGACAGAGATATTGGACAGAAAGCGGTTGAGTTGTTGATTGGTTTAGCGAAGTTAATGGGCGTTTTCTTTTATTTGCATGCGTACGATAAACCCCACCATTAAGTAGATTACTGTCAGTAGTTTTCTGATCACTGCTCAGTGCGAGCTAATTTCGGACAGAGAAGAGTATGCAAATGTTTCGATTCTTATAAATATAATAGCCCCACATTTTATCTCTCTGCCTCACATACAACATGGATATGTTCTGTATAATATATACAGATTAGACAGAAGACAGGTGAAATTATACACACTATTA